>JAYMSW010002644.1:0-13459 GCA_036897725.1 Erodium texanum | reverse complement strand
TCAAATCGTTCATTTGAAAAAATGGAAACCTTTCTTATTGGATGATCAGGAGACTTCCCAACTGCAAGTTCCTGCTTCTCAAATAAAGTAGTATAAATTAGAAATAGTAATACAACGGGGGTGACATTGGAGTTGAAAGTGCTTTTTCCTCAGGCTGGGGAAGGGGATTATGTGGCTAGAGGGGACAGGCAGGATTGGTATTGGTTTTGTTGTTTGCTAATTACGATTTTTTGTTTGTATGTAAGCATTAGGATTTAAAACAAAGTTTTCATCCAATGTTGATGTTAAGTTCATAAACATGTCTGCTGAAACAGTTCTGAGGTGTCAATTTTACTTATACTAATAATTGTAGGAGGAAGACTTCAAGTGATGCGTGATGATGGACTTTAGCTGTTGGTAATATTCTTTTTTATTTTCCCTTGCAGGACAACACTTTCCCCTTCCCTAAGTTATCATTTAAAAACTATGGCCATGCAGCTAAAGATGCGGGTATTTGTATGGCATTGGTCGATGAGAGGCTTCAACATGGCAGAAATGTCACCACACTTCCTGGAGTTCTGGTAAAAAAATTGGTCGCATATGCATACATTAGTTATTTCATGATAAAATGTCAAGATGCAACAATGAATTGGTATATTTAAAGAAAGTTATTTAGTTTTAGCCTGTTTTATGAACACCAATATTTTTCAGATAATGTTTAAACAACTGTCATTTTTTGTATTCCATTTGGCAGGCATATGATCTTGTTCAGGGAGCACTTGTAAGTTTTGTGTACATCTTAATCTCCCAATTTGATGTCCATGTAAATGTTCTGTAGAAAATGCTGGTACATCTCAGTTTGTGAAATTCAAATGTTTTTTTTATCAGCAATTCCTAGTCTAACTGTAACCTATCCCTAGCCTAGATTAACCCCTAACCTACCCCCACCAGGCACCTGCTCCCAAGAAGGTAACCCACTAGGATTTGAACCCCTAACCTCAAGTAGGTGAGGTAGCTCACTTGATGTACATAGAGAGAGATGGGAAAAATAACTATCGCAAATATAATTGCTTTCCCTTAATGATGTTTGATAGTTAGTACAGATGATCAACTGGATGTCGACATATCATATGTATCTGCCATTCACTTCATATTTCTCAGACAGACACTTCTTAGTCTTCAATATGTTAAGGGTGCTTGTGGAGAACAATGACTTCAAGGGGATATATTTTATTTTGGCAAAAGGTATGGGGTATGGAATGGAGTGGTCAATACAGGCAATTTGGCAGTCAATGGGAAAAGCTTAAATAGTACCTGGATTCATTATAGAAAATACTGAGTTAAACAATACTCTTTCTACGATAAGATTTGTACCCTTTTGTTTCTTGTACGTACCGTCGTTTGAAGATTATGGTACATAAAGACAATATTTTTCCTTGATTGATGATCAAAAGGTTAAAGCACATTAATCAGTTGGCAAATCTCTTAAAACATCTTGGGCCTCATTTTTTGTATATTCCAAGTAGAATAATCAATATAAGCATTATAAGATGATAGAACTGGGTAGTGGTGCTAAATGCATCTATATTTATATTTTGGTTTTCTTATTTTGTTCTCTCCTTGTATGTCTATTTTTTATTTGGATTCAGTACTTTTAATGTGCAGGTAAGGTGGAGTTCTACTACTAACAAGTCAGTACCTGAGCCACCAACTGCTGTTCTATTGCATGGCATTCTTGGCTGCAGGAAAAACTGGGGTGGGTTCATTGTATATTATTATGCTCGAGTTCTTAGCTATTCATGTTTTCATCCTTAAGTTCCCCTTGCTATCAAAGATATAGTACAGAGCATTGAATAATCTTGTTTTAGTTGAATTTCTTTGATGGTCTTATTATGTTGGTAAGATTTAATACTAGAGGAACCTTTACTTATTTATACCCATCCTTGGGAATTGGCTATCATTCACTTGAATGTTGTGTTGATACTGTTATTGTTGTTTCGCTCAACTTTTTTATATCAATGTATTTTTGTTCTTTGCAATATTTTTTGCATGTCATGTAGCATAAGTGGTTATGGGAACTGAAATGTAATCGTATGGACATATTCACAATAGGAGATGCAGATAGAGTGGTAAAAACAATCCTTAATTGTATTAGAAAACTTATCAAGTACACCCCGTCAACTTGTACCCTAAACTGTTAGCTAGCATCAAACTGTAACCTGTGAAGCAATGCTGGCCAGTTTTAGCCAGATTCTTATTGTGTGCCATCACGATCCAAACAGACATGATCATCCTCCACATTAAGCCAAATTGATCATGTATGACGTTTCTAAAATCTGTGATATTTTTCATCGTAAGTTACATGGACCAAGTCACATTGTTTTGCTTTAATTGAGTTAGTAGGTCCTGTTTGTTCTGTTCACCTTTCAAAATTTTAATTAAATTACAAGGTGCTATTCGATGCCAGGTAAAGTTCTGGGGGAATTGGGTGGTTGTTACTGTTAAAGCTTAATGGTCAAAGGGCTGTTTGATTTTAGGTACAATTCCAGGGGGTGCCCTTTTGTCATATATATGCCAAATACCAATTATGTCAAGTACAAAACTGTAAATATCCATTTTAGTCGTACTGTATGGTTTTTATATTGGACTTTCTTGAAGTAATCACGAACATTTCAGTGTCCTGTTTTGCTCTCTCATCGTACACATATATGTGTCATGACTTATGGTCTTCATAAATATTTATTTTGCTCTCACCTGTGTGGATATGCACATAGCAACTTGCTTGTCTAACTCCTGTGTCTGCCTAGGTACAGACATTGGTATGTGTACCTTTTTGTTGTTCTTAATTGTTTGAGGTTTGAACCCTTCCATACTTGCGCAACACGTTCATTTCTATTCTAGATGTGCCTGGGTGCATGCATGATTGTTTTTCAAATTTATTTGATTACTATGAGACATCCTGGATGAAGTGGATATGGGTGCATTTTATTTAGTTGGTATAGGACGAAAGGGGAGATTCCAATCTGGTTTAGTACAATATGGTGGCGTTGACTAGAAATAATGGGCTTTGCATTGCACTACTTAATATATTGTAGTACTGCAGGATCCTTTGCTCGGAGATTGGCTAAAGAATTTCCAGCATGGCAGGTATATATTTCTAGCAACTTTGCAGTTCGATACTATTTGTTAGGTCTCTACCTAGGTGAAGTATCATGCTTAAGTTGTAACTGACTCTTGTTATTTAAAGGGGAGATATAGTAATGATAAATGTTTTGGTAATATTATTAAATTTTTTTAGAGGGAATTACAATTCACTGCGGTTCTTTTGTAACTTGTATCATGTTGTACATTTTTTTGAAACTTATATCAAGTCACCACCCTGAACGTTACTTCTACATCAATTCACCACTGTAAACTTTTGTTTTGTATCAATTTAGCTCAAATCCGCTAAATATGATGGATATAACAACGGTTAGGGTGGTGACTTGATACAAGTTTCAAAAGAACTGTAGTGAATTGTATTTACCCCTAACATCACCTCAGCATGGTTACTCTGTAATTTGTAATTGGCAGCTCCTGTAAAGCTAGATACAGAATCTCATTTGTTTTTTATATTCTTGTTCACTCAGTTTCTCTTAGTAGACCTTAGATGCCATGGTGACTCAGCATTGATGAAGAAGAGAGCTCCACATACTGTTGCTGCCACTGCTCTTGATATACTTAAGCTAGTATGTGTTTATTTTGCTTCGGCAATTTCTCTTATTGAAATTCCCCTATTTTCAGCCTTACCTACCACAGAATCTAGTGCATTCATTATCTGTATGCTGCATTAGTTATTGCAGTTTATCGGGTTGAAAGACTAGTTTTTTCTAGTTGCTCTATGCGGTTGTGGCATCAAAACCAGCTGATTCATAGGAAAAGATCTTATTTTCCTAAACATGTGCATGGAATAATTTGTGTCCTTTGTATAACTATGGAGTGTCAAGACAGAATAACATAGATGGCAGTCCAACATTTAATGAGCTAGCATAAAATCATTGTGTAGTGAGAGCATGAACGAAGTTTATAACAGGACTATTAACATAAATGCTTGATATTTGTAAATATGGGAATAGTTTAGAGGTGTGAGCCTCCTATGGAGTTTTTTTCCATATATCCACTTTTAGTGAGTTGATCCCCTGTATTACTGATATATTCGTAAGATGGTACTGTAGGCCATAAACTGCAAGTTGTCCAAGCCCTTATATATTTGTGCACTTGCATGAAAATGTTTGAAATTTTTTCAAGATTAGAGTGTTAACCTCTTTAGTCACATTTTGAAACAAAGAGAAATGCCTGAGAAATGGGGGAAAATACTGTTAAGGCCAGTTTATGGGGAAAAAAAATGTAATATCCAAAGCTGTAATAAATATACAGGAATAAAGCAGCAATAGAGATGAATAGGCTAACAGAAATGCCTGAGAAATTGCTTAGGTGGGGCTTTAGCCTTTATAACTAATTATTTTCTCTTATATTCTTTCGATGTGTGTTTATATTTTGAACAGTGATAAAGTTTGGAAATACTGATTTGGTTGGATGTGGTTAATGGTTATTACCTAATCTATTTGAAACTAGTCCATATATTTAAAGACCCCTAGCATTTCTACTATAAGTTCACCCAGTTTTGTTAGTGTAGAATCATAGGGGGATCGTAAATTTTGATGATATTGAAATTAGTACGTAAGAGTCGATTCGTTGTGTTCATAGTTACAAATAAGTTTCCTACAATACTCTGAAGTAGAAATAATGGATGCAATAAATTATTTGCCCTCAAAGATGCATTGGGTACATATAGTGCTAATCTGTGTTTGGTTTTCTGTCTTCCTGGCTAGGTTAGGCAACTGGGATTAACACCTCGACTTTTAGTTGGTCATAGTTTTGGAGGCAAAGGTACTTCCTGTTATTGATTTCTTATTTATATGGTCATGATAAATGTACTCGGGTTAATCATACTTCAGTTTCGCTGGGTTATTAATACATTTATGATTATCTGTACAGTTGCCTTGAGCATGGTAGAACAAGCTGCAAAGCCTCTTGCACGACCAGTCAGGGTAATTTCTCTGTTGGCTAGAATTTAACTACACTTGCTTTAAGATTTTATTCTAATAACAGAAGAATATGGAACTTGATAATCAGAATGGTCAGATTTTGATTTGGACCTTTACTTGAAATTGTTCTATCTTATTTAAACAATGGGTTTTAGATGTGTTTTTAAGGAGTTCAGAGATTAAGCAACTTGTAACCATGTCCCTTTATCATTTTTTTTTCCTGCTGAGTTTGTATTGTTTATTTTTTTCTTATAAGAAGTATTTTGGTATTATAGGTGCTTGAGAGATTCATACAAATTAAACAACCTGTAATTGTGTCCCTTTATCCTCTTATTTTGTTTTCCTGCTAAGTTTTCATTGCTTTTTTTTTCGCCTGTAAATCAATCTGGTAGGTTTGGGTTCTAGACTCCACTCCTGGAAAAGTTCGACCTGGAGGACCCGGAGAGGACCATCCCGAGGAACTAATTTCTTTCCTTCGTAAATTGCCGAAGGAGGTTAGTTTTGGTCTGACAATTTTTTATCTTATGTGTTATGTACTTGAAAAATGAAATATGTTAGTTCTATCTTGTTGGTTTCATCTGCCATTGTGTTGGACAAGAGTTCCAATCTGTATATGGGTTTGATTGGGTTCAAGTTAGAGTAAAAAAAATGACTGCCTGTGTGAAAGCAAACATCTTCTGAGTTAAGCTGATTTCCAACCTACCTGTCTTTATTTTAATATATTTTTCTGTAAGGAAGGTCTTGTCAAAGGGGGGTATTGTAAATGCTCTTGTTCAAGAAGGATTTTCGAAAGATGTTGCACAGGTATGTTTCAAGCATTTACAACACAAAATCTAAACGTATGAATTTGAGAATTCTTTGGGTTGAGATCTGTGCTTTTAACAGCCTTGGGCATTTTAAAAATATTTTTATTGTAATTACTTTTGAGTGCAGTGGGTTGTCACTAACCTCCGTCCGACTGACCTTCCTGGTTCGTCAACCTTCTCATGGGTGTTTGACCTCGAAGGAATTGCTGAAATGTACAAATCCTATGAAGATACAAATTTATGGTACCCTTCCTACCATATTATTGTCACGATGTTTGTGATTCCTGAATACGTGCAATGTACAGAATCTTGTTCTTTTTTCTACCAACAGCAATATTATTATTGCTGATACACAAAATAGGTATCCTTCCATGAAATTGACATTTGGGTCAGTTATTTGTTTTCGATCAGCCATTTATTTGTATGTACCAAGGTTTGAACTCATGACCTTACTTGTATTGAAGTAGGCTCTTTTTTTACCACTCGACCCAACTTATGTTAGTACATGTAGGTCCATTATTAAGAAGAGAAGCGTCTAATAAAATCTGAACCTTATACCTTTCAGTGATTTCTTTTAGTAGCTCTAAAATTGTAGAAAAAATAGAAACACATGAATTCTGAAGAAGAAAAATGGGTAAAAGAATAAGACAGCCACAAAAGGTTAGATCGGTAATCTTGCATTAACATCACTTGATAATTGTGAATTGTTAAAAGCTGTATTGATTATTTGGATAACTGTAGGAGAATCGTGGAAGACGTGCCACCTGGCGTGCATATAAATTTTCTGAAAGCGGAAAGAAGTTTGCACAGATGGGCCGTTGATGATCTCCAGAGGATTCATGCAGCTGAGGAGATTGCTGCAGAGGAGGGAGCTGGAGTTGAAATGCATGTCCTTGAAGATGCTGGCCATTGGGTATGTCATCTTCTATGTTGCTTGAAACAACACACCATATTCTAATTTTGAACTCTTCTTCTTTTGTTCGGTACTGGTTTTCAATGATAGTTTCAAAACTGATGTATTCATCTGCGAACAGGTTCACGCAGATAACCCGGATGGCCTCTTCAGAATACTTGCGTCCTCTTTCAGTGGACAAAATCAAAGGGAGCTGAAGCGTGGTTCCACTGCACTATAGCGTGACAGCATTTTGGATACCGGATTTAATAACTTGCTTGGGTTTTTATTCTTCTTTATGTATTTGTTTGTTACTTGGGTTTTGTTCTTGTTGAAAAATTAGATGGTTCTTTAACATGTATGTATCTTAGTCTCCCATGTGATTCAGTAATTTACTTTTCAAATTTGATTTTAGGGACTGCATAGGGCAAGGATTTTGATTTTTCCTGAAAATAACATATTGTTGCTTGGTGGAAGGGATAGCAATATACAAAATGGAAGTTTATGAAAGTAATACGAAAGAAAATGATGACAGTTAGTCCTATTTTTTTATAAAAAATTTTTTTGCCACATGTATCAAACATGAAGATATACATATTGAATTATTGATCCTTCAAGGCAATATAGTAGCATTGTAGACTCCATACTTGATGGTTATAACAATTCCTGCAGTCAGCTCGTGTATATCTTAACAATCAGATCGAACCAAACATCGCATTAGAACGCACATATGGGGTAACTTAAGACAAACATCCAAAATAATAACTTTATTGCCTCTACCAGATCACATAGTGCTTAACAATCAAATCGGATATGTCAAGACACACATAGGATAATCCAAGACAAATAACTGCAAATAACACAAACCAAGATTCAATTATGATGGTTAATCTTAACCACTGGGTTAGACCGGATGGGTACAATTATTAGCCTTAGCTATACTCCCAACTCTACATCCATTTTTGTAGATACTCTTTTCCTCTCATGTGTAATTCTTAAGAAAACTGATATATTTTATCAATAATTTCTTTTGAGGGTGGATACAAGCAAGCTTTGGATGATCAGACGAAGAGAAAATCATAGATGATTAGAAAGGGAAAAATTCAGCAGTAGTACTAGAAACAAACATCTGCCGGTACATACCAAAAATGCGATTTTTGGTATTGAAAATGCATTCATTCGAGACTAAACCAAATCCACAAACCAAGATCCAAGTATATCGCATAATCATTATAGGCTTTAGCTGGTACAGATTCATGGTCGTTCAAAACAAATTTGTAAGATAGTTCTTGAAAATACATCTTACAACAAACTGATTCAATTTGGTTCTTGGCGAGGTACATCCACGTCAAGTCCTCTAAACTCATCATGCCTGCATAAGGAGATAACCATATTAATATCTGTAGAATATGGCAAATCATAAAAACTAATTCAAAGGATCATAACCATCAATCACAAACAACACCCAACTATTTTGTTAATAAATAGTTTGCGTTCTACCACCAAAAAGTGGTGAAATTCAAAATGCTCAACTTCTAAATGCAATTAAGGGAAAGGGAACCCTATCTGAGCAGAAACTAACCATCCAAATATATTAGTAACAGTTTTACAATATCTCAACAAGTGATCTTACAAGATTATGATACTTAAATATACTCAACACATTAGTCAAAGAAATATGGCTGTTTCATGTGAACTTTTAGTTAATACCCCAGAATTCATAAAAGTTACTTGGGAAATTTATAATAACATGGACCACAGTTCCTCCATTGCAAATGTAAATAAAATCTAGATTTATCTATATACGTGTTATACCTTCCTCTAAAATGACATCTACCCCATTCACCAACATATGGTTATAACAAGGGCACATTTGACGAGACCATTTCAAGTTGTATAGGTAGATTGATAGACTTAGATTATTGATATTTTGGATTCAATTTGTAGATATAGTGGAATCTTAAGGCCACATTTGGATAAATTGGGAATGGGAAGCTGAAGCTCCCCCTCCTTGGTGTGTAAATGAGCCGATATATATACCCACCCATTCCCTCACATCACCCTATTTTCATTCCCACATTAAAAATTACAATCCACATTTGCTTATGAAACCTTACGCAAATGAGGGGGGGAATGCCCGGGTAGTAGTATAACTTGTATGCAATGCAAACTGATCAATAATTTCAGATTCACATTCTGCAACTAATCTTGATCATAACATATCAACAAAATTTTGTCAAGTTATGGGCAGACTCATGGCATAAATAAATGCAATCAACAAATATACCAAAAAAGATATACCAAAAGTAGCATACCTGCTGTTTCTTCTTTTTTGGCCTCCTCTTTCTCTTAGGTTTGTGAGCATCCGAGTTGGAACTTAGATTACTGCTATGACCTGTCCCTGACTTTGAAGAACCCCCAGCTCTGAAGGAAGACACACTTCTGCTATTTGATGTGTGGCTGGATGTAGACATATCAGCCCTCTGAACGGAGGAATGGTTGCTTGAGGAGGGACCAAACCTTGACTGTGCCTGTGCTGAATTTGAAAATGACTTTTTGGAGGGACCAAACCTTGACTGAGTCTGTACTGCATTTGAAAATGACTTTTTTGATGGGCGGGGAGGAGGCATTAAAGCTCTAGCTGAAATCTGCTTCTATGGTAACAGATTGAAAAAAAAAACATGTTAACGTACAAAAAAATGATATAATTTCATAGGATTATGCAATATTCAAACGAGATACAAAACCTGATTCCTTTCATCGCTTGACATGCCCGATGTTGTAGCTTTCCCAGAAGCACTAGAGGCCTGTTCCCTGCAATACCATACAAACATTTATGATGAACCAATCACTAATAAAGGTTCAACATATACATAATATAGGTATATAAGATACAAAACCAATGTAAATATTTTATCAAAAGTGCAGGTAAAAAATTCCTAACTAGCAGAACTTGCATGGAAGGACCTTATTCATGCATACTTGTAAAGATATGCTATTATGAATAACTTGCAATGAACTTCAAAAGGCTACTTGATAAATAAATAAACTGTTAACGCTCTCCCTAATTAAGACAAAACATAACATTCATGTTAAAGATAAGTCTTAAGTTGTAGATATATCTACTAATGTCATGAGATTAATTGTGATGAGATTTATCTACCAAAATATAATATCCTATTTGAAATACAATAAAACAACTTAGCTTCAAAAGGAGGAATTATGTTTTGGAATATAACATATCTCCTGTGGAATAAATCAAATACCTTGTACTTTTATCAGTCCATTCATCATCTGCATCTGCTTCATCACTCGAGCTTCCTCCTAAAAAGAAATCATCTTCACTCAAATCCAAAAGCCCATCCTCCTCGCTGCCAGTCTCTGTGAAACGAAACCACACGGAAAGGTAAGAACAATCTTCAAGATCATAGCAAAACTACTCTACTACTTCAACCAAGATAAGCAAAGCTCACAAAGCAAAAAAATACAAAATATAATACACATTCAATAGATTGAAACACAGGACATCTCTATTACCCAGCAGTGTACATCTATAAATGCTCATTCAAGATGGATGCTAATCTGTAAGATTTATGAAGCATTGTCTAGTATCTACTTTCTGTGGCGTGATATTCAACGAATAAAATTTATGTTTCTGATCCACATGCTTAATTTCCTTATAACTATGATGACTCGATCTTAGCAAGAATTTAAGGTGCAGAAAAGGGTGCTCAATGAGTACACAAAATGCATGCACTCCAATACATGCTACAAAACACAGGAAATAAAGCCTAGACTGCAGTTCAACTGAAAGCCCAAATAACTATCAGTTGTCTATGTTGATGTACCACGTCTAGATCAGTAAATAAAAAGAGAATTAGGAAGACGTATGCAATGATCTAGGGAAAGTTAAATGAAAGTGAGGAAAATAGTTTACCTTCCAAATCTTTTCCACGGGCTGCTGCAGCAGCCAAGTTTGCTTTAATTTGACAGCGCAATTTGTTTCTCTTATCAACGACGTCTGTATCATCACCTCCAGTGAATAAGGATACATATTTCTCTGTCTTTGGGAAGAACTGCAATTTCAAATAAGAATTTAACTCCACAAATTATGTTTAGTATGAACAATATATAACCAAGAAAACCAAGCCCGTCAAGGCACCATATGGAGCTGAGTTCACTTATTCTCCATGAACAATATAGCTTACCCTAACATACTCAAGATCTTCTTTCAATTTAGAAAGCTGCTCAGTAATCTCTGCATTTTGAGTGAGACCAGCTGAAGCACGTTGCAGTTTCTCCAGGCGTCTGATCATCCTTTCAATCTTTCTTCTCTCTGTACAAAGCATAAGTTTGTTTCCAAAGTTTAAAACTCAAAGCCTGAAACAAACCAACCTAAAAATTCTATGAAAAAAGATGTGAATTAGCAAGTTAAAGCAAGGCAGGAATATCATACCAAAGAACTTTATCTTCCTGCCTCGTAAGAATATTTTGCGCTCAACAGCAAGACGTGACTGAATCTCCTGCTGTTTCTTGAATCCTTCTAATTTCTTTTCTTGGGCTTCTCTGACTTCAGGAGGCAAATCCTAGAAAGAATAAAATGATGATATCGAGTAAAGATACAGTCCACTACCCATTACAACTACCCAAAAAATCGTAAGATTCTATTTTGTTTTCATTTACCCCCAACAAAATGCAGTACCCATCAAAAGACCAAAAACAATCACCAAAATCAAATAGTCAAAAGCTTAGTAGAAAATATGGCAGAAAGTCAAAAAAAAAAACGGAAATTTCAAAATAGTGCGGTTTACTGTATACTTTTTTTGCATACACTATCCGTATTTCTTCTTATTTTCTTGTCAATTTGTAACCTTGAAATTATATTCTGTTGCACTTTGTTTCAAAATGATGATTTTTCCCTTGAAATTTTAAGAAATTAAAAAAAAAAAAAAAATCAGAACTTTCATCTCCCTCCATTTCCTTCCTCCATGTACCTCTGTTTCTGATTTTCAAGCTCCCAGAATTTTCAACAAATCACCCAAACCTTGAGCTGAAAATCAAAACCCAGCTGATGGATTGCTGTTTTTTTTGTAGTTGTGAAAATCAAAACTCAGTATATATTCCAACGGCACATAAATTATAGCAATAAGGAAGTCGATTCCACCAACAAACCACGATCCATGAACTGTGTTTTGATTTTCAGCTCAAGATTTGGGTGACTTGTTAAAAATTCTGGATTTTTCAAATTTCCAAGGAAAAATTGTCATTAAGAAACAAATTGATGCGGAATGCAACAAAATATAAGTCCATAGTTACAGATTGACAAGAAAACAAAAACAGACAGGATAATATTTGCAAAAGGTGGATCAAACACAAATGCAACTAGAATATTCATGACTTCAACATAAACCTCAAAATGCAAAGCATCTTAACTTATCGGCTTGCTTTAAAAATAATTAGTACCCGATTATTATCCTTATGATCTTACCAGCATACAGTTCAAAACTAATGATCACTTCACCAGTGAAGAAATTACAAATTAATAATTGTGTGGTCAACCCTTAGTAGATTGTAAGCAGCAACCAAACATTCATCCATCCAATAATGAAACTAGTAAACAATAAAGCTAATTACAAAAACATGAAATTCAATCAAAGAACGAGCAGAAGAGGTGGTACCTTACGGAGCATGCGCTCAATGGAGCGAATCTGATTTTTGAGAGAGACAGACTTAGGTTTGGGCTTCTTGTCAACGCCAGGTCCCTTGGAGCGCCGCCCCTTGCTCTGGCGCTCCGCCACCCTGTGCTTGCCGTAGCCGCCATGCGCCATTTGTGGCGGCAAGTAGGTTCAGAGTTTCGAGCCCTAACCTAACAGACGATTTTCTGAAACTGCGCTCTAAATTTACACAGCCCTACTTTTCGTATCAAAAAGTTGTTTC
This sequence comes from Erodium texanum, assembly GCA_036897725.1. Classification (NCBI taxonomy): domain Eukaryota; kingdom Viridiplantae; phylum Streptophyta; class Magnoliopsida; order Geraniales; family Geraniaceae; genus Erodium; species Erodium texanum. The sequence goes on along the minus strand of JAYMSW010002644.1, from coordinate 758 downwards.
TTATGCTTTAAATGGGAGAAAGGTTAATTACCACTAGTCTATTTTTCAATAACTATATCCAATATTCTTTTGATATTCTTTTAAAGATTAAAGAATTTGTTTAAAAGTAGATTGTATTTTAATTGGATGTTTGAATCGAATGAACTCTGGTTGTCGATGGCATGTATAGATAGCTAAGTCTGGGATAAAATGAGGATTGTTGATTTGCCTTTACTAGTTAATTATATTTTTTTGAGGAGAGAGGAAGGTTTTTTGTGATTAATTTCTATAGTGAAGCATTGGATTGTTGATAGAGTTTATTATTTTTTTAATCAGAAATGCAATTTTAGATTAAATTTTAATTCAGATTTCATTCAAATATAGATGAAATTATTTAAATTTTATTTTGAAGACTAACTAAATTTATATCCAAGATTGTGAAATACATAAACTCAAGACGTATGACATTGAAAAATTATGGTCTTGGCGATTAGCGAAATACATAAAAACTGAAACAACTAAGCATTAGCTCTATAGGAGGCATCGTCAGAGCCAAAGGATTGGATTAAGGTTTTGAGCATGTGGATGTCATCCTTATGCTCAACTAGCTCATCCGGAGTCATCTGAGATGTATCCTTAGCTCTCAACCTGTCAAGTGAATCCCACAACCTGACTGTATTTTGGGTTATTTCCTTCTGAGCCACCTTTTGGACCTCTTTGCTCTTCGCATGCAAGAGTTAGAGTTGTGCAGGAGTATGAGCTAAGGGTGGCGGGACTGA
>JAYMSW010002643.1:0-13467 GCA_036897725.1 Erodium texanum | reverse complement strand
GACCATCGATTCGCGCAGCTGCTTCTCGGACATCATCTCAAAGAGGGTCGAGCTGTGACCCGGCCGTGGTTGCGGATCGAGGGCCGGAGGCGGCGGAGGAGGAGGAGAAGAGAGGGTTTTGGAAGGAGAGTAAACCCTAGAGGCTGTTCTCGATGGAGAGGAGAAGGAGAGTGTGTCCGATATGAAACCTTGCTTTATCATCGCCGAGACTTCTCTGGATCTCAATGCATTATCGGCCGCCATAGATTCTACACTGCAGAGTGTGCAGAGCAGCTTGAAGAAGAAGAAAATGAGAAATTTTCCCGGAAATCAGACAAACAGAGAACCGATCTGAGAACCCAGATTCAGATTTTGATGAACAAATGCAAAGAAATTGAAATTGAAAAAAAAACCCAGATAGAAAATAGATCAACGAAGAAGAGAGAGAGCTCTCTCTAGCTGGATTTTCCCGGAAAATGGAATCCAAGGAAATGAAATTGAGAACTGTGCTGTGTGGGATTGGGAATGTGTGATTTTTATTTTTGTTCTAATTAATGTGTAAAACCTAAAAAAAACGGTCCTTTTAATAATGGATAGAGACATTATTCTTTAATATTTATTGCACTCACTATCTCATCTTAATGTTAACAAAACGACGTGTCGTTCCCCGAGGCTTTTGGAATTTATCAACTCTGTCGCCAAGCTGCTGAGTTGGATTAATTATGACCATTTCGCGCCAATATTCGCACAAATGATGTGTACATCTTTTATGTTCCATTTATTTGATTAATTTTCACTACTCAAATCCTGATTATTACTATGCAAATCACCATCATCATATATTCGATCCAATTTCACTACTCAAATCATAATCACTATATATTTGATCGGATTTCACTACTCAAATTCGGGTGTTTGATTATTACTATTAGAAACTATGTTATGTCCAGAGAGACCTTTCAGAAGACGTTGATCTGTAGATCTTGCAACTCTGGAGGCGCGAGTTCAACGTAACTCTCTACGTTCGTTGCAAAGAGAGGAGCGTTGAGCTCTGGCGGATCTTGTGCATCAACGAAAGACGTGTCTCAACTACATTGTTAAAAAAACAAAACAAACTCGAAGTTTTTTCTTAGATCTATAATGTTGTTATCGTGCAGCGAACCAGAGCCCAGTTGATGCACCGGAAAAACGGGTGACTCTTGATCTCGCTCACTCCTTCGCGCGAACCTAACCTCTCGTTGGGATCTTTCTGCAACAACTCGTACATCAGCTCCTTCACGTGGAGGTTAACGCTTACCTGCAATACGATATCCGTCGACGCTAAAACAACATACCAAAAAACAAAACAAAGCAAAACCTAGTCGCAACAACAACAGAAACAGAAACATCATACTGATTTGTTTCCTGGAAATCTAAGATCTTTGTGGATGATGTTGGCAAATGTCTTTTGCCTTGTCCTTCCCCTCAAGGGCGTGTGTCCGTAAAACATATCATATAGAAGAGCGCCTGTAAAAAAGAACGGTTCAGTCATCCTCGTAATTGTGAAACACTCTCTTTATGATACTAAAATGCAACTACGAGTTTGAGCAAAATGTGCAAGATTCGTAGACAAAAATGCATGGCATATCAAATTTATGCACTTATGGTACCCTCAGTGAACTAATGGAGTAGAAAATTACTCAAGTTAAAAAATAAAAAAAGTACAAAATTACCAAGAGCCCACCACCGGTCACAATTTCCTGCAAAATAGTTGGATGATTTTCAGAAACAACAGACATATAACTATACACATTACGAGATATCTCACTCAACTACCTTTAAATATGCATTTTTCTCAATCAACTAATCTTAAAGTTTTAAACGTTTTTGACAACCCCTTAAAGTTTTTTGCCGTCAATTTACCCAAATTTCGTCAACTTTTAGTGTGTGAAATTACAAAAATACCTGTAATCCTTACATGAGGGTATTTTCGTCATTTCACACCCAAACGTTGATGAAGTTGGAATAAAACAAGATTAAAAAACTTAAGCACGTTGTCAATTTTTTTTAAAACTTAAAGGCGAGAATGGTGAAGAGTCCTATGCACTTTTGCTAGAGAAAGGGAAAGAAAATGACATAATTAAAGAACAAAGCAAGTTGACACATGGGGCAAGTACTTTTTTCATAATAAAACCTATTTTTTCATATTTCATTTCGTTACGAACTTTTCCTTTTTTTCAAATAGAGTCTATTTCTTCTTATTATTTTTTTAAAGCTCGAACTGATCGATGTCAACAGCTTAAAATGTTAAGAAAAAAGAGGATGGTTTGGAGGTGAACGAACCGGAGCTATGTACTCGTCGGTGCCAACGAAAGAATTCGATGGTCACATCGGTTCAGCCATAAATATCAGGTTCCGCTGATGTTTTTGTTGGCCTTTATGTTGTTTCCTAGCAGTTGTGGTCGGAATTAAAATCTGCAAAAAAGCATCATAACAAAAGCATATGTTAATTCAACTCAATTTAATTTTAAAATGCTCTAGAGAAGATCTAAATCAGGCCATACCTGAGGTTTGCAAGATGTCAAACATGACAAGTCAAAATCCATCAGGGACACGTGCCCGATGCTCTGGAGTAATATATTTTAGGCTTCAAATCTCTGTAAATTATTCCTAAAGAAACAATAAGACAACTTTTTAAGGAGATGAACAACTGTAACTATTGAATGATCAATCTTATTATTCTACTTTATAAGGTAAATAACAAAAAAAGGCGGGCTCTAGATAGCATATAATTGCAACATCATAGCCTTAAGTGGGTATTCAAAGTAACACATGCATAACCGGAATAAACTTCATGAAAAATAAAGTTCATATAAGGGGTAAGTACAAATACACGGTCTCTTCCACCTTTCATTTGCAATAACTCACTGCATTTCATTTTTTGTGCCAAACACACCCTAAACGACCTTTATGTTGCAAAAAACCATCTTCTCCGTTAATTTGGATGGAAAATGGTTGATTTTTTTCAAAAATGTCCATAATACCCTCTCAACCATGAACCCAAACCCTAAAAGTAGACTTCAAAACTAAACCTTAAAGGTGGGCGCCGGGTGGCTGCCGGCGGCGGCGGCCGGTGGTGGAGGGTTAGGGTCAAGATTAGGGTGAAATTCTGATGGAGTGTGAGGGACATTTTAGACATTCTACATACAAAAGTTAGCAGAGTTGTTTTTTTTTTAACAGTTTAGGTGGTTTTTCGCAACAGAAAGATCGTTTAAGGTGTGTGTTCGACACAAAAAGTAAAACAAAGTGAGTTATTGCAAATGAAAGGTCCTGAAGGGCATATTTGTAGTTATCCCTTCATATAATCGATAGGGAATGTTTTTTTGCGGGAAGGAGTCATCTAACACAATCACATATTAGTATTTACTTTTTCAAGAAAGTAATGTCAAAAGCACCTGAAACAAGATGCAGTTTCAGACAAAAATATCCGAGAATTCCTTTTCTTTCTTTTTTTTTATAAAAAAGCTGACTGAAAAGCACTGCTGACCACATGTATTAGTGAATAATAAAATGTGACACGAGGTTTTACCTTGGTAATGAAGGTACTCCAATGCAACTACTACTTCAGCAGCATAAAATCTGCAATCAACAACAAGTTCTTGTCAGTTTGAAATAACAAATGAAGTAGAGTTAGCATGTTAATGAATTTTTGATCATGTAATTTCTATGCTTAAAAAGTTCAAAGCATGGTAAATTTTTATTATTCATAAACTTTTCTTTGCTTTTACATTTGGATGAAAGCTGAATGGTTACACCATTACCTGACAGCATCTTCCTTTAGGATTTTCTTGAGTTGTCAGTCCAAAAGCAAGAAAAGTTCTCCACCAAGGCAGTAATCAATTATCAGACATATATGTGTTTTAGTCTGCAAATTAATCAAACATTAGTGTTCCTAAAATTCTTATGAATTCGAGGATACACATTAAGGAAACATATTCATAATCTTATCTTTTGGCTTTATCAAAAGAATGGAACTTTCTTCACATACAATTTTAATTTTATCATACAAAATTAGTTATTCACATTCAGAATTAACATCCTTTGGAGGGGAACAAATAGATTGACGGGAAAATTACACTTCACTACCATGTACTTAAGACTACCATCAATTTACTAGATGTACTTTAAATCGAATCAATTCACCCCGATGAACTTTGTTTTTCTTTCAATTTACCATAATTTGAGCTTTAAAGACGAAAATGCCGCTCATATAAAAAATAAATAGCTTGAGAAAAAGAAGAAAATTCTATAAAAAAAACATAGAAATTTTAAATTAAGAAGACTATCGTGTATTTGCGTTCATCTTCTATTACTTAAATCTGTCTTGTATATTTAAGGGTATTTTCGTCATTAAACCTAAAATTAGGGTAAACAGAGACAAAAACAAAGTTCATCGGGGTGAATTGATACAATATAAAGTACATACTAGTAAATTGATGGTAGCTCAAAATACATGGCAGTGTAATGTAATTTCCCCTAGATTGAACCATCAAATTTGGACCCTTGAGCTCATATATAGTAGTTTCTTTAGTTATTTTCTGTGTAAGAACATATTTGAGCTACCCTCTACTGAAATCAATACTAAGATCCCAAACCTGAAATGAAGCATATAATGCAGGAAGAAAAAGGTGGTCCAACTTGTCAAGGATCTCTCTCTCTCTCTGCACAAGCTCTATGCACCTACAATGTGGAGTTGAACTACGCATTAAACTGAGACAAGAAGATTTATATACTGGCTTTTGATAGAATGATGAAAAATATAATAAGGTTTATCCTTTAGTATATATAGGGTCAACAACAGTAAAATCAAACACGATAAAGTAAATGAGAGTGTTCGTATGCTGCATTAGGATAATATGTTAGGACTAATCAAGCTGCAACCAAAGGTAAGTAAGCAAGTATTGATAGTATAGTGGTTTTACTCATACTACCTTGTTACGATTTGGCATTACACTTTTATCCATAGCTTTCATGGCAAATAGCAGATCACTTCCACACAACTCCACCAGATGTACACTGCCACGCAAGCCAAAGTAATATAAAAATGGAAATTTAGTTGGCTGTAGAAAGAAAATAAGTGAATCATTCATTTCCAGCAAAAGAGTCCATATGAGTCTTTTTAGCGATTTCAGTATAAAGATACTCTGTTTAATTTACTTTATATGACTTTTGTTCTTAAAATTGCTATTGTAGTTTGTAACCTCTATGATGGATAGGGTTATACATTTATGAGTGTTTTGTACTAACAATTTTTATTACTTGATGCTTTCCAAATTTTTAACGTTTAATGTCCTAGCTCTTAATACTAGTGACTATAACTATGTATATAGAGCCACAGATAAGAAACACACCTTCCAGTATCACCAGTCCCCAAGGGTTTTATCGACTTAAAATGTTTCAAACCAATTTGTTCTCCACTATCAAGTATCTGCAAATTAAGGCTATATAAGACAGCAACGATCATAGAGCAAGTCGGAAATGTTCAACAAAAGAGGTCAGACAACAACATAAAACATCGAAATATCTAACATTGCATGGTATTAATATTATACATACAAACATAGTACCTTCTGTATAGCTCCCCAGGAGGGGCTATTCTTCCTATGTGGCTTTGGATGGACCGTCTTTGAATGATTCATCCACAAATCATCTGGTGTCTGAAAAAAAAAACTATTTTCTGTCATGATTTAAGCACTAAATAGGTATAAGAAAATGTCAGCTTTCGTAAGGAACTTTACCAGATTTGCATCTGGAAGTTCTCTTGCAGCTTCATCAACATTTTCTGCAGTGGCTTTTACCTGATATTCGAAAAACAAGCAAACATAGTATCTCTCAGACAAAGTCTTGGTTGAATTTTTTTTAGTTTGTTCAACTTTAGTGCTTGAGTCATATACATGAGTTAAAACCCAGAGAGATATCCAAAGCAGAACACCGAAAATGTTAAGTGAAGGATGAGTCGAGCCTGACCAGCTTTTCATTCTCTTTTGCAGTTTCTTCTGGAATGCAATTGTGAAGAGGCTCAACACTCTGACTACCGTCTAATTGTATTCCAATAAAATACTGTACTTCTCCCTGCTCATAGAAACAAGTTAGAATTTGAATGTTATCAATTTACTATTCTGAAAGTCACTTGGGATTTTTTTACCTTTTGATCTCGCATAGCCTGCAGATGGAACACGTTCCAGAACTTTTTACCTGGATTGGTAGCATAAAGTTTCAGGTATGTAAAAAAATGAACAAATTGAAATAATGATAAATGCCCAAGTTCGCAAATGGGTAATATTGTAACAAAGGCACACATAGAGCTTCCTTAACTTACATATTACTCTATAGCATTACGCTTTCATAGTAGATAAAGTTTGGAAATTTGAGAATATAATGTATGCTCTTTCACCATAAATACCAGGGTAAAAGAAATCAGACAACGTTCTTTGTGACCGACTTCTTAAACCATCATTTGGAAGACAATTTGACAGAGTTAGTTAAGGATGAATATCCAAGGAAGACCCATAATAGCATTATGGAAATCAGATTGACCCACATGAATCTTAGCATGTATATCAATCAATTCATCACTGTTCTTAAATTTCTTCAATGTAGAACACACACATGTTAACAGCACAATAATTAATAGTTAGACTTTAACCAGAATGCAAGTTGAAATCAAGAATGTTTACCGCTCTTAGTATAATTGATGAGCTGAACAGTAACATCCGTTTCGTTATCAATTGCTTCCCTGATCTTCCGTACTGTTTCCGGATCAGTTTCTGGGCCTTGAAGAAACCTGCACAAGATCAACAATGGATCAAATTACAAGAAAGCCATTGAATTCCCAAATTTCAGCAACTTCCAACCCTAGCCTACGGTTTCTATGCACCAATGTAAGCCCCAAAATGCAATGAAAACCCAGTTCATTACCGTAGATGTTTCAGATTATTGATGCTGTGTGAACTTCAGGGAGCTAGGGTTTGTGGATTTGGGGATTTAGGGTTTGGGCATTGAGTGAGTATCAGCTACTCATGCTCTGCCACTGCACAGTGTTTTGACGATTCGCTACTAACAATAACACTGAATCGATCAAAAATTTCGACCAACGTAAGACGGATTCGAGCTTCTTCTTATCGGAATGAGGAATCGAATGTTCCGAGCGTGAAATGTTTCTGGAAGAATTCGACATTTTCGAGGGACTGGACAGTCTCTGATTCTATACTCCCAGTTCAGCCCCTTAACGTTCTACTCCAACGGGAAGGATTAAGATCAATTGTAACTTGGGGATCTTCCATGGAATTGGAATTGAAGAAATTGGGAATTAGGATTGGAAAATTGGAAAATTACAAGAGAATTGTGCGCTAATCTGCAAGAATTGGAAATTACAGATTCATCAAAAGTCTTTTCTGTTTATATCTCCTCTTTCTCGAGCTCCTGGTTCTTACTCAAGTTGCTAGTTGCGTCAGCAAGTTGTTAGGTTCGTACGACGTCGTCGCATTAAATGAATTAACCGGCTCTTATAAACGACGTCGTGGTCTATAGCTGTCGTGATAATTTCATGACATCAATCAATTTACTGGAACGTTTCTCCTTTTCATGCCATGATAATAATGTTAGTTCTTTGTTGATGACACCCATTGATCGAAATCTTAAGAAACCATAATCTAAGCTCTAGAAATTGAATTCATTGAACACCCATAAAAGAAGAACGTCAAAACTATATATAAAAAAGCAAATCCAGAATTGATAGACTCAAGCACAATAACAACAATGTATCTCTTGTGATAAAAAAAAAAAATCCAAATTCACAATCCATACCAACCAAACATCCAAACAAGTATAAATATGTCTCCATTGTCCTGAAACAAGAATTAACCAGAGAATCAATTCAAAAACTATATGAATATGAAAACAAGTAACACATTCTGACAAAGTTGAACCAATAGCAATACAATAAAGAAGATTAAAAAAAAAACTATGATTTTTGATGTTTGCTGGTATGATCAGTAGTTCAGTACAAATACTACAACAACCTACACACAATAAAACATAAACACAACAATGGTACAACAATGATGGAGCGGATATCAGATTAACTAAGCCTTCAGCTGATCACCAACCTCAGTTAGCTTTCTCAGCCCTCCTCAACTTACCTTGAATGTATGCCAGATGTATTGCCCAGGTCTTCAATCCATCAAAAATATGGGTTGCATGCATATACAATTGTAGCTCCTCTCTATAATTAGTAGAACAATGCTGACAATAGAAAACAATGAATGAACAAATCTCTGGATTGCATATACAATGTGGCATCAAAAACTGAAGTCGAATCGTCAGTAATTGAAACCCATGATGTGGGGAGTGGAGTTGTGAGAGGGAGTGGTGGAGATTAAATTTTGATTAGGGGTATTTATGTAAACTGGTATGAAATATGTGTAGAAAGACGGATTGATACCAACTAGAGTGTGCCGCGTATGAAAACATACACAAAACAGACTTAAGTGCGTCGCGTATAATATAATACGCGAGGAGGTCAAATTCATGTGCCGTGCATCTTATCATACGTGGCAAAACTAATACATATGCCGCGTAGAAAAAAGGTTTTCCATATAAGTAACATGTCCGTTTTACTCTCTTTTTTTAGTTTTTCAAAAAAAAAATGGATATAACAATTGAGGCAATGTCACGTAAAAGTAGACAAAAATCATGATAGTAAGAGGAAAGTGTCCTTTTTCCTAATTTAACTTTGACCTTCAAAAAAAGAAAACTTCTCATTCTAATTTATCTCTTACTCCCAGAGGAAAAGGAAGTATACTTCCCTATATATATATATATATTCTCCATGGGCATAAGCATGAGAAAAATAGTAAGACTACAAACTATAACGTACGTATATTGCTCGTTACTTACAACACATACAGGTCGACACAAAACAACAATGCCGAACAAGAGATTGATGAGCTCCGACAATAACAAATGCGACCAGTCTCGAAACAAAAAACACAAACGCGACCATGATTATTACGAGGTTGGAGAAAGAGACTACATGAGTCGTCTTCCGCATGATGTTCTGTGCTTCTCTATAATGCCGAGACTGAGCATTAGAGACGCTGTTTCTACGAGCTGTGTGTTCCCGGACCTGAAACCCGTTATCGCGACCCGACCCGATCTCTGTTTCGATTTGGAAGCCATCCCACGTATCCACAGACACGCTTGACCGTTGTGATTGCGCTGCCCAGAGGGGCAAGTTCGTTGCCGGACTCAACCAGTTTCTTGGCATGCAAGTCAAACATAACCCTAACCCTAGCTCTTCTTTTTTTAGTAGCTTCAGGGTCATGTTTTGCCTCGACAAAGAACACGAAGCGGACATTGATCAATGGGTCATCTTTGCCCTCATAATAGAAGACGTGATAGACTTGCATTCCCTACTAAGGAAACTTGCGGTGCAAGTTACCGGGATCACAAAACTGGAGATACGAGCCCATCGTATCAGTCCCGAAACCACAACGATCCCAGCCTTCAATAACCTAACTAGTTTGACCTTGCAGCTTTACCGGGCTCAGCCGTTCGACATGGCGAGGATTACACACATTCTAAGATCATTTCCGGTGGTAAAGGAGCTCGATGTAGGAGTAGATTGTAAGGGCAAGTTTGAGGGACAAGGCGAGATTGTGAAACAACCCACAAATGTTCATAGGCAGCTCGAGGAGGTGTATATAAGTGGATTCAAAGGGAGCGAAAACGAGATGGAGTTTATGATCAATCTGTTGCGATCGAGCGGTGTTGCTCTCAAACATTTAAGTATCTTTCTAAACGTGTTTACGTATATGTCAGACATGGGAGGAAGGAACCAAGAGGGACATTATAAAGGCAATCCAGGATTACTTCTCCAAACACAAACACACTATCATACCAGAGCCAGAGGAAGGAATGGATGACCTCTACTTTCGCCTAAAATGATTTGCATTAATCATAAATCGTTGAAGTAGCTTCTCCTTTTCATGCCATGATAGGTTAGTCTTTTGGTGACGACAAATTTGTACACGTAAGCTTTCATCTGGTGCTTCTCCTTTAGCTGGATCCACATGTGAGACCGCATGTGAGTTTGAGTCTCACGTGGAAGAAATATAAAAACTATTGTAATTATGAGATAATTGTCTAATTCATCAAAAAACAACCAGAACAATGACCACATTTTGATGACGTCATTCGATGACACTAATTGGAACAAAGATTGATAACTTAGTCAGGCTCAAGATTGTGCAGTGGTAAGCTATGAAATTGTGCACTACACCAACTCTGATCGAAATCCTGACCGTCTATTTTAGATCAAAATGCTATCACTTAACTTTGGTGTGCTAGAATTATTATTATTTTTTATATCACATGCAATAACAACAATATATCTCTAGTGATAAAAAAAAAAAAATCAAATTCCCATTCACAATCCATACCAACCAAACATCCAAACAGGTATAAATACATCCCTATTGTTCTGAAACACAAGAATTAACCGAAGCCAGGACTCTTTACAACAAAGATTAGATTAACCGAAGTCTTCAGCTCACTATCCTCAGTTAGCTTCTCAGCCATCCTCAACTTACCTTGAATGTATGGGTTGCAATTGCATATACAATTATAGGCCTCTCTATAATTAATAGAATAAGGTTGACATTGACAACAATGAATGAACAAATCTCTGGACTGCATATACAATGTAGCATCAAAAATTGATGTGGAATCGTCAGCAATTGAAACCCATGATGTGAGGAGTATGTGTATTGATATGTTTTGGAACCAATAAGTGAGTTCTAATCGCATGCTATAGGGGATTGTGCACTATGGTGGAGAAGCGCATGATGTGTGCTTCGTAAGTGGGCCCGTCTCTGATACGAGCCACACATGATAAGAATGGGCTAAGTGATGTAATGGGCTTCCCCCATACATCAACGATAAGCCCAATGACTTAGATTCAAGTCACCATATGAAAATGCGAGTCTAAATTATTGATAAATGTTTCAAGATGTTTGTTAAGTAGGTCACAAAATCCATGTTTAATAATGTGAGACTTCAAAACACCTTATTTTTGGGTTATATCATATCATATTTTAAAATATTATCAAAGCTTGATTTGATGTCTCAAGATGCTCATTAAGTGAGTCACAAAATAGACTAAGATCTTGTCTCATAATAAAAACCACTTTTTATTTGGTAACCTCATTCCCACACGATGGTACTGCTCTCCCAGCAATGGGCCTGCCGCCTGCAATGGAGTTGGAGTAATATAAATGAGTTGTTGACTGAAATAAAACACAAGTCTTTGCTAAGGTTGAAATAGAATCAATTATTGAAACCCAGAAAATGACTTACCGAAGGGAGACGATATCGATCTGTACAGTCACTTGCATGCCTTCCAGTGATGATCTACAGCAAAACAACTCCAAAACTGTAGATATCTGACTTAAAAGTCAGCTGACCAGTCTCATCATAATCTGGGTCAAACGCTATGTTCACTCTCTTGGACCAGTCCAATGCATTTGTACCATGTAGAGGTTCTGGAATACGAAGACCATACATGTAAGTATTGAGTCAAATATGATTAAGAAATGTAGTTAATTATACTTGAATATCCTAACATATACTCGGATTGCACTTGGATACTTCAATACTTGTTATTGCTTTGGTGGGTACCTAAAGTTTCTAATCGTATCATTTTTAACGGTTTCCTGTTAGATTTCAAAGCAAATGACGAAAATCCCCCTCATAAGTTTTCAAATTTTCAAACCTATACCATTTAAATGACGAAAATACCCCTCAGGGTTTTGGTTTTAGTTTCAATTGTATTTTTGAAAAAGGGTTAATTACGCCTAAGTACCCTAACGTATACTCGGATTTCACGTGGATACCCCAATACGTGTTATTACTCTGAAGGGTCTCTAAAGTTTCTAAGTGTATCAAAATTAACGGAATCGTGGAATCCATGATGGAGAATTCAAAAAACACATCATGTGACCGGCATGTGCAAGATTAATTTTTCATAATTCCCGGACTACCCTTGGTCCTAATATCTTAAATCCTTTTGTGAGTCGTTGAGGTTATTTTAGGGTTCAGTCGTTGAAGAAGCTGAGGGTTTGGGAGGGGAAGCAGATTCACGGTGCTGAGGGTTTGGGAGCAGGGTTTCTCAACTTGATGATGGAGCAGGAGGTGGAGAAGTGCCGATGTGATCTGAAGGCTCCAGTGCGTACATCAAGCACGAATGACAATCCTGGGAGGAGGTTTGTCGGATGTGGAGGTTATTCTGTAAGTTTATTTCTGAAATTGAGAACTGGTTGTGGTGATAATGTGTTTGTATGTTTGCATAATTTAATTTCCCCTTCTTTTGTTTATCCTAGTGCAATAGAAGATGTAAATTTTTCGATGGATTGATCCTAAAACTTGTGTAGCTGGGAAGAGGGTGTTGCCAGGTTTATATCAATGACTAAAGAGTTTGGAGTGTACAATTCGAAAAGTGGATGAATATAGTCTGAAAATCCTTCAAGAGAAAGTTGCACTGGAAGCCAAAATTTTGGAGTATGAGAGGGAATTATTTGAGAAACAGAAATTGATAGAGGACTTGGAGAGAAGCAAAATGTTTGTAATGAGAATTGTAGTTTGTGTTAGTGTAGTTTTTGTGTTTATTTTAAGTAGAAGTTGATTATGATCTAGGTAAAAGTTGTTAATTTCATGTGTAATGATCAAACCTTCATCTGTTTGTTGAATGTGGAATGACTAGTTGAGGGTTTTGCCAAAATTTTGTGAAGAATATTGATTAATTTCATGTGCAATGAGCAAACCTTTTGGCTTAAATTTGTCTAAAATATTGATTAATGAACTTGTAATGGTGAAACCTTTTGTCATTAGGTGTTTATGATTGTTGCATAATGTTGTCCAAATTTTGGGCATGACCTGTTGGAAATTTGGGTATAATTTTATCCAAATTTTGGACATGACCTGTTGGAAATTTGGGTAGAATTTTGTCCATATTTTGGACATGACCTGTTGGCAAATGTTTACATTCTTTACACATGACCTGTTGGCAAATGTTTATACAATAAACATTTCCACACAATAATCACATATTACCACATTTTCAACACAACACATAGTAATTGATCCCCACAAAAAAATTATTGAATAGAAAAAGTAATTGAAACCTGCACAGTTGACAAGTTTTTTGTTCTAAGCATGACACCACAACAAACTTTCAGCATTCAATATCAAAAGTAAAGACAAAAAGCTGCCACCAACTGCATGTGCAAGTTTTGGGGATCACAAAAAAGAAACCCTAATTGCTTTCCAAATTGAGGGTAGATCTGCCTTCCTTCTCACTCATTTCTCTGTTGAGGTGCTGGCTGAGAGTTACTCCCACCACCTTTGTTCCTTCCTAAACCTCTGCCTCCCCTTTTTTTTTTATGCCTCATC
>JAYMSW010002642.1:0-13471 GCA_036897725.1 Erodium texanum | reverse complement strand
ATTATTTCCGTAAAGAATTTCAGAATCGTCGACGACGTCGCAACGTTGGATCCGAGTAGATCTCAACGTTCAATTTTAGTTTAGAAATTTATTATATTCTTATTATGCCTTGCGAGGGGTTGTCACAATCCTCACAGGGCATGGAACCCCTTAACGCCGACGAAGAAATGCCTCCACTTCCGCCATCTCATCCCCTAGGACAAAAGGCATCAAAGAGAGACGGGGAAGGTTGTGGGCTCCTGCAAGATATCGATTCTCAACAAGACCATCGACTATATCTCAATGGTACATAAAGCTCGAACTACCAACATGTTGAAAGTTTAGAAACTTCAAACCAAGACTCCTTGTGTTCATATAGTATTTCTATCAATCTGTTTTTATGGACGAGGCTAACATGTTTTGTCACGTTGTTAAGCTGATCTACGAGAAGGTTTTGATCGTTTTATCCTTTTAAAAGTGCATTATTCATTTAAAATCTGAACACAAAGCATAATGTCGTATAACAAAAAGTGTCAAAGTTCTAAATCATACTTGATCGTCAAAAAAGGTTACACCTAAATAGGGGTTACTATCATGAACTATTTGCTTAGTGATCAAAACCATGATTACAATATTTTTATTAAAAAATATTGACGATTTGGAACCCAGAAATGCCAAACCCAGACTGAAGCTGTAGACCTCAGATCATCAGTTCAGCACACAGATGAATGCAACATTATTCCTAACAAAAACACTCCGCCCAAAACAATTTATTGTATTGCTTTTTTTCTTAGGCGCCGCATCTCCCATATAGCTGCTATGCAATCAATACACACGAGCTTTAGGTGGGATTGTTTCCATTTCATCATCTAATGTGTTCATGTGAACTGGCCTGTAGTCCAACTGGACCTTCTCGTTCTCCCAATATCTGCAACCACAGTTGATTTCTTTTGGTCAATACAAATTACAAGGACAGCTAATTCTTATATTCTCTGATGTTATATAATCCAAGAGTCTTGATATCATGGATAATTTCTCTTCAAAATGGCTTACCCTATTGTGTGTTTCATCCACTTCTCATCGTCCCTTTTCTGCACAAATAAAAAAGATGCATATTCCTGTTAGAAACGGGAGGCAGACAAGGAAAATTAATAACCATGAGAAACTATATTCACCGAGAAGTCTTCACGGGCATGTGCTCCTCTGCTTTCTTTTCTGGCTTCAGCCGAATGCATGGTGATACATGCATTTATCAGAAGGTTTTCCAATTCTATAGCCTCTATTAAGTCGGAGTTCCTGTTAAATGATTTAGAATTTAAACTCATGAAACAAGATAAGTTCTGTGAAATAACTTTTATAGCTAAGAAGTACTTTGCAAAAAAAGAATATTACCATATCAGACTTCGATCCTGCAACTTAACATCATGGAAGCTCTCCCACGTCTTGTCAATCAACTGACAACCTAGAAAAGAGAAACATATAACAGCCATCAGGAATCATTAAATATGACTTCAAAACCTTACTTTGTTTCGTCGAATAATTGTTATTATTTCTAAACTTGTTAGATGAAATCATGCATAGTTCATTCAATCATAATTTTCAGATCTTGTCTTTTGACTCATCCAACAACAACAATACACTACATAACATAAAATACGGTATGCAATATTTTTTGGGGTACCTTCCTCTAGTGTTTCTTGTGTGCGGAACACAGCAGCATTATTCTGCATCACTCGTTGCATATTCAAACGAATATTAGAAGTTGGAATAGAGCCATTTGCATTTCTTATTTTGTCCAGCCATGCAATGGTTTTCTCACAGGCATCCCTCTCTAAAGGTTTCTGTTTCTCCCCTGTAAGATATGGAGAAGCTTTTTAATTAGTTATAATGCACATCTCATACCTAACTGACATCTTGTAAATTAGATCAGACTTGCCTGGTCTTTGGATCTCTGCAACCCTATTTGCACATGCTCGCCCAAAAACAACAATGTCAAGAAGAGAATTGGCACCGAGCCGATTTGCACCATGAACTGATGCACAAGCCGCCTCCCCAGCAGCCATTAGCCCAGGAATGATTGCATCTGGGTTGTTACCCCTTTTAGTGACTACCTAAGGAACAGAAAATTCAGGTGGTTAACAAATCAGAATTGCATCAAACTCAAACACAAAGCAAGACATGTAAAAAACACTTTGAGATTATTATTAGTGCATTGGTTTTTTTTTCATTAAAATTAGTGCATTGGTTTGAGTTTCTCAAACTTTAAGCAAAAGCTTATCCTTGGACTTATTTGCACACCCTTGAAAAACATGTACCCATGTCATCTAAATTCTTTTAATTTTCCAAAACTTGAACATATTAGAAATGTTAACTTGCAATTGTGGTCTCAGATCCGAGTCTTGCAGTAATGCAGATAAAGAAAAAGGTGCTAAGTTTCCTCAACTTACTTCTCCATGGTGATTTGTGGGAATTCCACCCATGTTATGGTGCACAGTAGGTAAAACAGGGATAGGCTCCTTTGTAACGTCCACTCCAGCAAAAATAGCAGCAGTTTCAGAGATGCCAGGAAGCCTCTCCTTGAGAACATCCGGAGGTAAGTGATTCAAATGCAGGTAGATATGATCCTTCAGAGGTCCTGTTGCAAACAAAAAAGGCACAATTACCCAAGAATTTTTCTAAGGGTGTCTATTTATTATCCCTAGGGATACTACCAAGATCTACATTCAAAATATTCTTTTTGTATTAAAAGCGTACACGTGAAATATATAAGGAAAAGAAACAAAGGCAAGGTACAATATGGAAATTACTACTAGATGCAAACTATTATCAACTATGAGAATCCTCAGCCCCAACACCAAGACTTATCCCTTTGAGGTTCTATATAGGGCACTTTGCCAAGCCTCTGCTAAGGTTTTTTTTGCATGCACCAGGGCTCAAACTCATTAAATTCATTGAGCACATCCACCAATAACTGTGAGAGAGAAGAGGCAACGCAATATCTTACATTCATATATTTTTGTAACTCAAGAATCATGTAGATTACAAATGAATTTACAACCTCCACACAAAAGACCCTCAATATTTTCTTATTACACAACAAACAGACTGCAACGAAGTTTTTGTGGGAATGATCGAATTAGGTTTAATGAGGGAATTTTACCTACACCACGACCTTCCCGAATTTCCATTGTCATAGATCTTGAAACAACATCCCTTGATGCAAGATCTTTGGCAGTGGGGGCATACCGCTCCATAAATCGCTCACCTTCACTATTCCTTAGAATACCACCTTCACCACGAGATCCTAAAATTTGGAGACAAATCATAGATGAACATCACCATGAAGTAAAATGGAAAATTCAAGATAAAAAATAATTAAATGTGAATAACATTCCTCTGAGTGTACAAGAAAAATACACTCTTGGATCATAATTCAAGTAAACTGAACAAAGCAACAACCTTCAGTAATGAGGCACCCAGCACCATATATACCCGTTGGATGAAACTGCACAAACTCCAAATCCTGCGGAGATAACTTGGACAAATAAGATAACATACTTTATACAAGATCAAATTCAAGTTCGAGAAGCAATGAAACAAACCTGTAGTGGGAGTCCAGCACGTGCTACCATAGCATTCCCATCTCCGGTGCATGTATGAGCAGAGGTTGCAGAGAAGTATGCTCTACCATAACCCTAAAAGAAAAGACAGATGAAATCAGATGATCTTGTTACTTTGATGTCAAAGAAACTTCACCAGTGAACACAGTATACCCCAGTGGCGAGAATTGTGGAAGCAGCACGGAACCGATGCAATGTACCATCCTCCATATTTAAGGCAATAACTCCCTGACAGGCACCTGGAAATCCAATACCAAGAATCAACCAACTTTTCAAGAATATGATGTACAACTGCACATGATAGGCTATCCAACCTCATTATGGTGAGACTAAAAAATAGACACCATCACAAGAACCATTTCGAGACGGGTAAATCATTGGGAATATTAGTAAATTATCCACATACAAATTTTTTTTATTAAAAAGACGAGGCAGGTATCAATATAACCAAAGACAATCGCATTAGAAATCTATATCAAGGGTCTAAGTGTCCTAGCCCTAACATCATGTTGCTCAACATGGAAAAACCCAGGAAATCAGGAACAGAACATAAGTGGAAGCTGTTGTGATTATAAAATGGCTACAGGACAGACAGCCAACAACAAGTAATTTTCTCTGAGTAGAAAAGGCACATGGTAAAGAATATATTGGACAACTCAGGAGATCCCTAAAGATCTTATACTTGTGTTCCTAAAAGTAAACATGACAATGTAACTTCAAGTTTATAGTAACATGCTTATGATAAGAAAACCAACAGCAAAAATTCCTAGTTTAATCCTACAATGTTCTGAACTTTAAAACAATCTAGGGAAATAGGACCATCGCCTAAGCCTACGATATTCTATTACACAATATAGTCCTCTTTTCCCAAAGTGTTTCAAAATCTAGCTATACTGCCAATATGTTTGATATAAAAATATTGTTTTTAAGGAATACTCAGAATCTAGTGCATGCCCGCAATTGGATTCTAAAGTTCTTTGAAATTAACTTACCTTCACTGTCCATTATCAGATCCAAAGCAAAATATTCCACAAAAAACTGTGTATTATGTCTCATGGCTTGGCCATATAGAGTATGCAATAAAGCATGGCCAGTTCTGTCAGCAGCGCATGCACACCGATAGGCTTGTCCACCTAAATAAGGGAGCAAAAAGAACATCAACAACATGTAGCTTTCCTCAGAAAATTTGGGATGACCACCAAATTCAGCATCATATATTAATCTTACCCTTTCCAAAGTCAAGGCTTTGACCACCAAAAGCACGCTGATATATTTTTCCATCTTCAGTTCTAGAAAATGGCAATCCATAATTCTCAAGTTCAATCACCGCTTTTGGTGCTTCCCTACACATATACTGAATGGCATCCTGATCACCTGCAAACAATATTACCTTGCACTAAATAATAGTATTTACTAATCTAATCCTCAATGATCCATAACAGCAAAAATAAAATAAAATTGCGCTTCATACAGACAAGGCAAATTCATGATTGCTAAGTCATCACAACCTATATATAAATATGTTGTTTGTAAATAAAGTGCATACCTAGCCAGTCACTTCCCTTCACAGTATCATACATGTGCCACCTCCAGTCATCTTCAGTCATATTTCCTAGTGCAGCATTTATGCCACCCTGCACAGTTCGCAATAAATTATAAACATACCTAAACCTTGAACAGAAAATTATAAGTTTGTGAACTGATCCAATGTTTTACATATGAATGGAAAAGGCAAATTGGAAAAGGAACATGGTGAGATGATATTAGGTGGACCAATCATCGGATGAACAAATAGTCATAGAATCACAAATATTAGGAGTGAAAATAACACTCCCTCCAATATGTAAACAAATAAAGTAAACAGAGGGACGAAAAGATGGAGTTACAGTGGCCCCAAACCAACAAAAACAAGGATAAGTACGTAACAGTGATAACGTGAATGGAGAACTACGCATATTAACATCCCATATGGGACTTAACGCTTTGTATGTAAAGTATCACAATAGATATGTATAATTAACAGCTGGGCCATAAAGGAAACTAATGATCAGAGACCAAAAGAAAACTTCACATAGGCAACTGACATTTGCTGCATAACTTGAGAAATTTCAAAACAAACATGTATGAACAATAAGGATGAAAGCCACACCAGCACATAAACATGTAATTAACCAGATCAAATATCTCATGTTAGCTCCTTAGCACCTCATACCTGAGCTGCAACAGTGTGGGAACGAGTGGGGAACAGTTTGGTAATGCAGGCAGTGTTGAATCCATGCTCAGATAGACCTATGGCAGCTCTCAGACCAGCTCCACCAGCTCCCACAACAACTGCATCATATGTATGATCGACAATGGTGTATTTCCCAGTCTACCACAAAATAATTGGAAAAGATTATTACCATATGTATTCATTATTTGATCAAATACTAAAAAACAATAGCTCGGGTAGATATTTTAAATTTTAATAGCATGAACTGAATAAGCAACAAAAAATATTTGAACAAAAGCCATACAATAAAATCAAGGTAGTAAATTCACCGTACAATGAAGCAAAATCCAGAATCAAAGGAGAAATATATCGTGAATCCTATATAGTTCAATAGCCAATTGAATACAACAACTCAGGGAGCTGAGTGGACCTCTTTGCTTTCTCGCTTCACAGATAACAAAAATAACTACCAATAGTTCTTCAAATTAATTCCTCAAATTTCGATTTTCTCAGTAGCCAAACATGCAAAACTAGCGAAACGCTGAAGTAATTGAGCACAGATGATTAACGATGTACGTGAGATAAGAACAAAAAAACAAGAATGGAAGAATCAGGAACAAAATTCATACGATAGAGGAGGTGATGGAATGATTAGCAAAGAGAGATGGAGAAAGTACAGATTGAGAGGAGAAGAATCTGGAAATGTGAGATCCGGTGGAGTCATTGGGAGCAGATCGCCGGGAAGGAAGACGAAGGCTACGAGCTACGCACCGCCACATCGCTCTCAGTGTATGTGTATACGTAAGCGAGCTGCGCTGTATCTCTCTCTGTCTCTCTGGGTATTGTTGTTTTACTTTCGCGAGAATCGCTGTGGCCGTGGGAGGGAGCTCACCATAAAAACTGAATAGAGTCGTGTGGGATGCACTCGACTCGGGACACTGTTAGACACTTCCCCTGATATTAATGCCTAATTACCATCTCACCACTCATATTTCCATTATTCTATTACGCACATGTTGCACACTGCCCCTTTTACTAATCCTTAATTGCCAAGTCGCACATATTTACCTTATTATATTGCTCACTTCACTTGTTGCACTTGCACTCATATATAGTTGCATGGACTCCATCCTTTTCTAGTTGGTATGAGTCTTGATGTTTGATTTCACTACACGTGTTAAAGTTTTCAATCATGTATTCATAATAGAATTTGATAAAATATAAAGAATATTTAATGATATTCTAAAATTCTTTTTTTAAGATCATAAAGACGGTTTTATAATCGATTTGTATTTTTTGAAGAGTTTTCTGTTAATTTTATTTTCTTCTTTAACGTGTTGTACTATTTATTAATGGCAAAATATGTTCCTTGTGTTCTCACGGTAAAAGAAAAAAAAACTATTTGAAGGTGGATGAGTAGTTTATAGGATTAGTTTTCTAGAAATAGTAAAATATGAATAGCCATGCTGCAAAATAAGATTGTGATTTGTAAGCCAAGCAAGCCCTCGAACCTCTAACGGGCTAGAAAGCCACATGTACAACCGCGCCGCTACTACCACAAGGCCCATATCCAGTATCGGTATACTACAAAGTCTTCAGACAATTATTTATGATACTGGCCGAGGAGACCGGGCCTCTCAGCCAGTATCATAACTAATTCTATGTACATTTGACATAACCAAAAAGAAACAGTTTATTGGGATTAAATGAATATCACTTTTATATTAATCTTTTATTTATCTGATATAAGATCAATATTTGTATTTGTCAGTCTCTACTCTCATAATAGGAGTGAGTATTTTAGAAGACTCATGATACACATGTCAAATATTATTGACCCAAAATATAGTCTATCAAGTTATTAGAGACCCAATGTCAATATCAATATTTCCTTAACTCCTTATATATATATGATATTAGAACTCACATATCGACACCTGACACAAATCTATCAGTTTGCTGCTATCCGTTAGGGCCTAATTATAAAATCCATAACGTGCAACTTTCCGTATTCGTACCACGGGTCTTTTTTTTATCTTTCATTTTTGTAGTTGGTTGCTAGATTCTCCGAAAGCTAAATGTTCACATGAATGATTGAGTTCCTTGGATACGTGCAAATCAGTCTGGAAAGCGAGGTTAAACCTAACAGGAAGGTGATACTGAAGCTCAACGATCAAACAAACAAAAAAAAAAAAAGTCTCCTCACACTTGCATGTGATTACAACCCATCATTTGATTTCTATTTCGGATAACATATTTGGTTTTTGTCGTGTGCCATGAAACCAATTACGTTGTATATGTTGAAATCAACCTGACCTTGACAATTTTGTCGCCTCAAATCCAAGAATGGGACACATATCCTTGGATGCGCCAAATATATATGTATCCCACTACAGATTTTGACATCCCGATTTTGCTTTCTGGTCAACTTTTAACACATCCATTAAATTATTTTCTCCATTCAAGTGAATATATATAGCAAATTTCCGTATTCGTAGCATGAGCATTGGAATTTTTTTGTTGGAACATAAAATATATATAGCAAACGTATGTGGATAATAACCTTTTTAATTCATTGCATTATATTTAGATTAATCATTCAAGTCGGGCAAGACCACAGGAACAATAAAATTTTACCTTCAAATATTAAGTAGGGGACTTGAATTTGCGACTTCATGTTAAACTGATAAATCCATGTATCATCATATTATAATTGTTGGATCCTAAACAATAAGTAGTTATAGAATATTCAAAGCTAATCATTATTTTGTCTATAATCAACTAAACATAATAAAAATTTATGATTCGCGTAAAATTTATATAGATGAATATTTCATGTATCCAGAGTATTTCTTCTTCTTCTTTTGATGTAAGATGTTAACTGATCAATATGAATTATTAATAATCTGAGCTAGTTATTAATTAGAATTGTTAAGGATATAATGTCCAACGTAAGTGTGTTTAGGAGATGGGTAATTAATAAAAGGTTCTTAATTATGATAGCCTCCCACTTTTATCATATTATTATAGAATCTACATAGGACGAGATAAGATTTATGAGTGGGTCAATGCAATTGCAATGGACGAGAAGTAGTAGTCACCAACTTTATAGGGTGCCCCAATGGCCAGTTGGGGGTGATTTTGATACATATTACGTGGGTCAGTGACAGCTTAATATCATCAACCATAGCATGTGATGTGATATTGGAATGTAGGAACCAAATGGATCATTTATTTATTTTGTTTCTGCATCCGACATGCCTATTGTTTTTCAGCAAGAAAATGGACATGAATATTGTTATTCAATTCTAAAATCCCAAAATATTTTGTTATTAAGTGAACGCGAATATGTATTAATCCTTTCATATATGTAACCAACACATAAAGAGAAGGAGGGACCTATACACCATCATGTACATATGCAAATGAAGGATAACAATCCATGTTATTTTTATCAATATATAGGAAGGATATGATAAAGTTCTATTGGTTTTAAGAAGCAAAACATTAGAATAAATAAGTTATCAGAAAATTTGGATATCAAGACTGACTTATTTTGTAAAAGCAAATGGGTCCAATATTATTTTTATTTTGTAAAAAAATTCTATTTTTAGAGTGAAAGAAAAACGAAGTATTCAAGTGTTGAATTTCAGGAAACGATAAAAAAACCAGTTACCGTGCCACACAAAAAACAATCAATCGAAGATATATACATATAACGATTATTAGCCAAGTGCAAGAATCCAAAGGATAAGACATGAATATGCAGCGGACAAAAAATTCCATTGTTTGCATTTGGGTTTCATTGCCCATTTTGCATTTGGCGGCAAGGATGCATCTTCCTAAATAGTAGTATCCATCTTCCAAATTCTTTGATACGTTTGGTAGGACTTGTATGTATCTATTTATTTTTCTACTAAGCATTATTGAGAAGGAAAAAATTATTTAAATTAATTATGTTGTCTGAAGGCTAATTAATTGCATCTTCTGTTGAAAATTAATCATACACGAATTTTTTTTACATTTTTATATAGCGAAAAAGGGCTGGTTTAGTAATAACCTGATAAATAATTAGTTGTGCATATCAGATGTTGACAGAGCCAAGAGCGTACCCAAACTTAAGCGCTCTGAAGTGGAGAAGACCTACCTAGAGGCAAACGGAGTCGTTGTGAGAGGGACGTACTTCAAGCAAGTTTCGAAATTGAGGATAGGGACACATTGAGAATATCTAAGGCCGAATTGCGCGCGCGCGCATACACACACAAGAGTCGGTGCGTTATGGGACTTGTTATTTTTCGACGGAAACATTTAGTTTCAAGTTTTCGATATATTTTAGTTTATGTAATGTCCACAATAGAATATAAGTTTCTAATGTACTTGGCCATCTACTTCGTGTAATTCTCATTTCAAATAGGCTTCTTCAAATAAAAATGTTGTCTCCGACATAGTTTTTTCTATATTTGGATTTTCTTGAATTTTTTGTTACGGTGTCATGACATTGTTCACAGACAATTTTAGAGTTGGTGTAGTCAGCTTAATGCAGAACATGGTGACAATTTGGTGATGAAATGGATGAATAACTCGACTCAACTATTGTGGTTTCTCTAACATTACAGACATTAGATTCGGTGGAAAAAACAATTTCTGCAGTCAACTTTAAACAAGCATAGCTCGCGACTTAATAACCAAACCAAACCAGACAGAACATTAAATACATACAAAAATACAGTAAATACGTATCTAAATCAGATATAACTAACAAAACAACACTTTGTTATTCTTACAAAAAAAAATTGAACCTTAATGGTTAAGAAAAAAAAACTCCTTGCACCATTAGGATAGCTAGATGAGTTATAATAGTTATAGTTGGCTTATAAACCAATCATGTGCATGAAAACTTCATGTTTTAAATATCAACCCCATTACCACAACATGAATCACCACTCATTTCAGAAAACTCATTAAATATACACATAATTTAAGCTAACTTCTTTGGAAATAAATTTATATTTTCTTTCAAGACTTAACCATAACACCAAGCTGAAAATGAGATCATACGTAGGTTTATACAAAAACATATCATTAATCTATAATCGATATTTTATAATAGATGAAAATGAAAATGTTAATGTATATTTAGTTTTATTGCTAATTAATGAGAGGGTTGTAGCTAGCTAGGTCGTTGTTGCTTAGACGCTTGACTGTAATTGGCAAGCCCTTAGGGAAATCAAGGAATGGGAAGGCGAAAGCTTGGTCCGTATCCGCTAATTCCCAGTGATAGTTGAGAACCATATGGTGGATGAATACGCCCATTTCCACTTTGGCTAATTCCGATCCCGCACAAAGCCTTGGCCCTCCTCCGAATGGCACCAAGTTCGTGTCATTCTCCTGCAAAAACCAATCCCCGAAACACATAAATTAACACATGTGTCCTATCATCTAGACTTATATTGTTCCAAGTACCTCATTATTGAAGTTTTTAAACTAGACCGTTGCACTAATTAGGTCAACCATAATTACTATCACACTTTCCAAAATCTTATCTCTATATTTTCGTATTCTTTTTTCGTAGGATTTAGATTTTGGGTTAAGTTTATTTTTTAACGGTGTCGAAACATATATGTTCAAAAAGTAGCAGTCGTTTTAGGTGGTCAGCAAAATGTATCGGTGAAGAATTTTTCCGTGTGCAATTTGTTAAATTTGACAGTTTTCAGACAATTTTTTTTTAAAATCCCTAAAATACCCTTCTCCGAAAGTAAACCCTAAACTATTCAAACCCTAAATAATGAACTCTACTACCCTCTCCCCAAATGAAAACCATAAAACTACCATCTCCCCTGAAACAAACCCTAAAACCCTACTTTTAAATCAGGGAGGGGGTAGAATGGTCATTTCATTAAAAAAACTAACGGTATTAGTCAGTTTGCAGATGGAAAATTTGTTCACCGTTAGTTTTTGTTGAGGACTTAAAACACTGTTACTTTTCAAAAAAACAGGTTAATTCACTGACATTTTATATAGTTTTCCTTTAAGATTTTTTTTGAGTTGGATTTAGATTTGGATTAACATTCATGCACGTGCATGTGACAGCCATGCCTATCGCCTTCATTCCTACTAACATATTAATTGTTTCTCAATATCTTATCCTATCTTGACGTTTTCGGAAAACTTCACTGTTTACTTACTTTGAAACATTCCATCTAGTCATCATTGTCCCTAAGAACAAGAGACATAAACACTGGGCAAAGGGTTAAGTGACACCGACCTGGAGCTGCCATCTCCAAGGATTGAAGAGCTGTGGTCGGTCAAAATGACAAGGATCCAAGTGCACTGCTGATATCACCGGTAGCACTTTCCATCCTCTTGGAATGTCGTATCCTAAAAATTAGCATAAACGATCCAAATCAACTTACAAAAACAATTGTCTGATTCAGACCGCCGCTTGATATCTTTAAGTACCTTCATAATGAACATCTTTTATAGTCTTTCTGTGCAAAAACCGCACCACATTGCCAAGCCTCAGCACTTCGTTAATCACCTTCACGTACAACATTCCCAATGATTTAGTTCCGAAATCAAGAATTTAATATATGGATTTTCTTTTGCATGGAATAGCTTACACAATGGGTGAATTTCATTTTCTTGTAGTCATCATAATTCAACTCACTCTCCCCTTTTAGCTTCTTGGCCCCGGCGATTTCAAGGTGTTCCTCCTGATCAAATCCGTCAATTGAACATCAATAATTATGAAAGAGGGTTGATCGATTGATGAGAGATTAGTGATAATTTGAAGCTTAATCACCCGTAATTGTTGAATGGCATGAGGGCAATCTTGCAAGAAGTAAATGGCGAGAGCTATGCTGACGGAGGAGGTCTCGTGGCCGGCGAAGAGCAAGCTCAGCACCAAGTCAAGTATCTGCTCCCTTGACAGATTCGTGTGCTTCAGCACCCAACCCAGTAGATCATCGTCCTCCATTCTTCCTCTTCCTTCCTTGTCCCTCCTAATCCGACCTTCCATTTTGTGTTCGATGAACTTGAGTATCGTCGACCGTGACTGACGTCACAAATTCAACGTTAAAATCGGATCCTAGTAACTTAACTTGATGAGAACAAAGAACAAAGTTGTTTTTAAAAGATGATATGGTCAAATCTTAACGGGTTTAAGGCGAATTAAGATGTTAATTACCTTTATGGCCTTCCGGTAGGCCGTTCCGGGGAGGTTGATCGGAGCAGAAACAACTCCTTTCATGAAAGTAACGTACTCTTTCTTCAGCTGCTCTGTTTCGGGCTCTCCCGGATCCAAGCTCATTATGTGCTTCGCCATCAAATTGAACGTGAACTGAAATTTTAAGTCCTTACTAAATTAGCAGGAGATTTAACCTACGCATTTGGGCTCTTCAAAGATGTTACCTTTTTGGCCTCTTCTTGAGCTGAGAAAACCGAGTTCTCCTTCCAAGAACGCAGAACGAGCAGGGTATGGTTCTCGACTTCCCGGAGAAGATGAGACCTGAGCCTGGCGTGGCTCAAGAAGTTGAGAGAGATGTTCCTCATGTGCCGGTGCATGTCTCCGACCAGAACCAGCATCGACCACTTTCCGAGGATCCCGCCGACGCTTCTGGGGTAGCTGCATTCGAACAGCCTTCCCTCGTTCTGTAATATG
>JAYMSW010002641.1:0-13472 GCA_036897725.1 Erodium texanum | reverse complement strand
CTCTGGAGTGCACGATAGCGGCTAACCCCCCCCTAACCAGTACCCACCACCGTCTCTCAGAGGCTCGCGGCTCTATATAAAGCCACTCCCATAACTGGTCCCAGAGTTTGCTTCTTGGTTCTCTGCACCGTTTCCTGTGTCGCCTTAGGGTTTGTTCTCTTCTGCTCCTTCTCTGTTTCCATCTTGTGATTTTTTTTCTGCTTGATTTCGCTTTGGTTTTGTTCTGATTTCGTTTGTGTTGCTTTGATTTGGTGTTCAAAGGGGGGAAAGAAGCTTCTCTCTCGGGCCGGAGATTCTTCATCGTCTTCCCTGGGAACAGGTGAACTCTGGTTTAAATTATTGTCTTTTACTTTTAACTTTTCCTGAATCTGATGGTTTCTGTTGAAATTTTTTTCGATACCGCTCCGTTTTCTTTGTTTGGCTTGGCTGCCAAACTTTGAGGTTGAAAAAAAAAACAGAAACATTCAGAGCTGGTTCAGGATGGGAGTGTGCTAGTCTTGGGTGTCTAGGATAGAATTGAAATTGCCATTTTTGTCTATGTGACTAAGAGAAGAACATGAAATTCTTGTAATTTTTTGTTGTACCTTTTTTGGGGAAGGGTTTTATTTGGCTGAAGGTTTCTGATTGTAGGAAGTTGCAGAATTGTAGCTTCTGCGTTTGTTTTTTTTAGTCCTGTAACGTAGTTCAATGTCAATTTCATGCACTGTTGTGGCTTTGTTGGGTAGGATTGTGGAGTATGGTTGAATTCTATGTGTTTGGAATGTTATGCACTGTTGTGGCTTTGTTGAGTAGGATTGTGGAGTTTAATTATCTTGTATTTAAGTTGGCAGATAAGTTTGGATGTGTTCAGGTTTGAGTTTGATAGTCTCTGTTGGGAATTTGATTTGGGGAATTGTTGCTACTAGTTATTGGCCTTGCAGTGTGGAGTAACCTGTCTTCTATTCTACTGTTTATAGATGTATAGTTTTGAAGATATCAACCTTGTAACTTGCAGTGGGTTCCAACTAGATTTCAAGACCTGGTAGCCTAAGTAATGAAGAAGAGTTGGGAGGAGTTAAAAGGAACGAGTTTATTTTCACTGATAGAACTCTAGTAGCAGCCACATGAGTCTTTAACTGAACTGGTTCATTTGGAGTGTTAGGAGGAAAAAGGAGATGAAAGGAACGAGTTTATTTTCACTGATAGAATTCTTAGTAGCAACCACATGAGTCTTTAACTTAACAGGTTCATTTGGAGTGTTGGATGCGGGTTAACAAAGTAGTTATTTTGCATTAGGTTCAAAAATCCTGTGAACGCTGCTATGCCTTGTATTTGGAAAGCACAATTCTGTTCACATGCTAGAACTGCTGGCTTACGCTTTGTTTTTTGACATCACAGTCAGTTTTTGAATTAGGATGGCTGCCGTCCACATCAATCCTGGGCTCTTTCGAGTTTCCTCTTTTCCCTTGTTTCATTCCGAGTTGCCGGTGTCTCTGTAGCTTCAGTACTGTTTTGTATTCCCTTAATGCCACTTCCATGTTGAAGGATGTGCTTTCAATGCCATTTTTGTTGATGCTAGCATGTGGGTTTCTACTTGGTGGACATATCCTCCTAGAGTTGTTTGGTTTTTCGAGAGGGTGCTGATGATTGGAACAATACCACTGCAATAATTTACGTCGTAGCAGTAACAGTCCATGCAGACAACATAACTTCTGCTCCAAACATTCTAGTTTTCAGTGTTTAAAACATTGTTGATGTGAGTAAGTGGTGTTTTGAACTGCTTTCAATGCAGTATGTTTTCTTAAAATAGATACTCATGGTAAAGTCTGATATGAGTACCTTATGAGTACGACATTGTATAGAACGGATGAAAACCTTAGTTATGAATATTAAAGCCTCGAGCACATAAAAGTACTTGTTCCTATCCTTTGGTTTTTTGATTATAGTATGATTTAGTGGATGACAGCAGCCCACCTACATGTTGCTACTTTCTGTTCAACATTTATCTGTTTAGCTGCATTGTTCTGTTATATTACTATTGTTCATGTTGTCAGTGTTGATTATGTTACCGAGGAAGCAAATGGTTACCTACAAGCCATATCTGTTTCAGTTAGGGCATAAATCGGGGCAATCACATACTTTTCCTAATAGTGGCTGAGCTCTTCCTTGTTCAGCTTGCTATGTTTGATTATTAGAGACTACATGCTGAACATTGGCAACTTATTAGTAGTGTTGTTATGTATTATAACTGCAATTCAAATGTTTGAATTCTTGAGTATCTGAATCCCATGTTACAACTGAAAAGTTGCTGCAACTGTCTAGTTTATGGAGTACCAAATTAGGCAAGAGGGGATGGTTATTGTGAAACAAAGGAGGATATCGTTTCTGTTGAAGTTGCATATTTTCTGGTTAAGATTATCGAATTTTCTTTGCTGAGTGCTTTCTGTTGACGAAATTATTATCTTTTTCAGGAAACATCAAATAAAATGGAGCACAACGAGACAGGGTGCCAGGCTCCCCCAGAAGGTCCTCTGCTTTGTGCCAACAACTGTGGATTCTTTGGAAGTGCAGCAACGATGAACCTATGTTCCAAGTGCCACAAGGACTTGATTCTGAAGCAGGAGCGGGTTCAACTTGCAGCAACATCAATTGGGAGTATCGTGAATGGGTGCTCTAGCAACAGTGAGAAAGAATCTGTTGTTGCCATGGACGTGCAACCTAGTTCTGTGGGGCCCATAGTGATCCCAGAAGTAGCATCTTCTACATTACCAAAGGACTCCGCACCTAAGGAGGCAGTGACAGTGAGAGAAGGTCCAAACCGCTGCAGCACTTGCAGGAAACGAGTTGGTTTGACAGGGTTCAGTTGTAGATGTGGAGACCTTTTCTGTTCTGTCCATCGCTATTCTGACAAACACTGCTGCCCCTATGATTACCGGAGTGCTGCCCAGGATGCCATAGCTAAAGCGAACCCTATTGTCAAGGCAGAGAAACTCGATAAAATCTAGGAGATGAAGGCCAAGAAACCCTTGCACTGCTTAATTGCGCGCCCGTTTGCTGTCCACAAGGCTTGCAGTTGAGTTGTCCTAAGTTGTATACCTGTATGAATGGTTGGGATCTTTGGTTGTCTTTCAACCTAAAAGTTGTGTTAAAAAGGTTGCGTGTTTTTTTATGTAATGGATGGTAATGTGGTTGTCATGTGTGTGCCACAACTTATACTTTGTGTGGTATGGTTTTCATTAAATCTGATGTTTGTGGTTCAGCTGTAGGACACATATGAACTGAAATCGGCTACAATCAAGATTTGTAGAGCCTAGTACGCATAATCGGTGAAGTTGAATGAGTCTTATGTTTTTAACAGTTTTTGGAAGGAAATATTCGTTTTTTAATGTTTGTTCAGCAGTGTCAATCGATATTGTCGAATTGTTCGTAAAGCATACATTGTCTTCAACATGCCTATTTAGTGAAGCGATCATGAGCTTGGGGTTCTGACGGGTTCGTAAATTATAGTAGATCATTTGGTGTATTAGTTCTATAATTATCGGGTGTGGTTCGTGTAAAAAAGAAAGCAAATAAAGAAAATATATCACGAGTTCTCTTAGCAATATATTCTTGGGATTAGTGACACGGATTTATATCAAGTATATATGTCCTTTCGACATAATTATATTCAAGTTTTTTCTTGTATTTCCAACATTATTTAAGTATCATTGTTATTAATCTTTTTGATTTTGATATAGTCTATTCTATTTTATTTTGTAAAAAGATTGTTTTTTAATATTACTAAAATTATCAATGTAAGGACAGACGGGTGAACAATGGTAATTGAATTTGTTCCAACAAAAATAT
Organism: Erodium texanum; assembly: GCA_036897725.1. Taxonomy (NCBI): domain Eukaryota; kingdom Viridiplantae; phylum Streptophyta; class Magnoliopsida; order Geraniales; family Geraniaceae; genus Erodium; species Erodium texanum. Next base: position 9,647 of record JAYMSW010002641.1, on the reverse strand, counting down.
AATAAGATATTATTTTATCAACAGAAAAAAAAATACAAAACTAAAAAGGAATCATTAAAATGTATAATACAAAATACGAAACAAATACAACGAGAAAACAAAGCGATGGCCTGCTATCCGTAACTGAAACTCTACTTCAAGTTATCTTTAGCGAACGAGTTATCTTTTAAGAGCGTTCGCTAAAGATTCTCGGTGAACGGATGTCCGATGTCCACACAGAACTGCTTTGCATCCTGGGCTTCAACTTGCACCTCGGTCACCTTAGGTTCGTGTCCGTATAGAAACTGAAGAGCCAACGAATCATAATATCGGACTAGGGCGTTCCACTTGTTCCAGTGGTCCTTATAGTGGCATAGTTCATAGAAAGGGTCGAACTTGTTTGGTGTGTCCTGCAGGAAGATTGCATGGACAGTGCTCCAATAATCTTCATCATCCTTGGTGGAGTGGAACAACAACGCCATGATAAGATTGATTTCTTCCTCTTTGGTCCAAGGATAATGTCTGAACGTCACCGATTTGAGATGGATTTTTTTTTGGGGAGATAACTCGATGGTTTTCGGAATCAAAGAGAGGGCAACGATAAGAAGGAGAGGGCGGAGAGTGTGTGAACAAAAAGGGAAGGAGTGTGTGAAGAAAAAATCGAGAAGAAATATCATTTATAAGGGAAGACTTTAAGGTTTGAAAAAAATTATTATTTTGACCAGTCGTCAACCCTTAACCCTTAACCCACTGGTCAACGACTATGTTCTCGAAGCAACACGTCATAATCCCCGCGACTTTCGCGTTTGTTCGGTGCTTTGTGTCAATTCCGTACAAAGAACCAAAGAATCCGATTCTCTTGTAATTTGATTTAACTCAACACCAAAAATCGATAAATAACATCAAAAAATCAGATAATAAAATACATTATACCTGCTTTGACTACACCTAACAAACAAGTTTTCCTCATCTCACCAAGTTTTATTTTTGTTACACTTCATTTCAACAACATTTGTTTAAGATTAAATATGATGTAAATTGACAAGGATAAAAAAAAACTTTCATTTTGTCTTAAAATGAATACGGTCAATAATTTTATATACAATTTGTGTTCTCTCTCTTCAAAAATATGTAATACTTATTGCAGGCCGTTGAAAAGGAGGATTATGACCGATAATCATCATCATAGGTTTGTTTGTTACAAAAATCTAAATAAATAAATACAAATATAAAAAAAAGAGCGATTGTGGTCAGATTGGGCGGCGTGAAGTTTAGTTGCGAAGTTCATGTCTCGTTACAACGATGATTTAGATTACCATTATGACCCTACATCAAGTTGGGTTGGTGTCGCTCGTGGCCTTTGGGAACGGCGAACGCGGACGCACAACTTGTCCTCTGCGACCCGTGAGGTGAGCTGCAGTGGCCCAGTGGGTGCACTTGCCTCGTGGTTCCTATATCCTTAATTACATATTTGCCCCCCACCACCACTAACATCATTTTTCCATGTGCATATTAATTCTTTAATCCTCTTTGTAATAATCATCTATCTCACTTTGTGCTTGCCAATATCATTATTTAACTCACGAGCATATTATATTTAGTCTGAAGATACATATCCAAATTAAAATACTTGAATAAATAAAAATATCTAGGCTTACATTTCTACCTTCTATAATTAATTTATGAGGATCACCCATCAGCTCCCTTTTAGTGTTCGTTATCAAGTTGAAAGTACTGATACTGAGAAACTGAACGGTTGACATTATATTTTTTTAACGTCGATACGTAAAACATACACTGATCTTTTCGAGTCCGACATGACAACACCAACACTAATACATCGTTAGTTATTCTAATAAATAACCCAAACGACAACTTTTGTGCAGTCCAAATGAAATACTTTTTTTTTTTTTTTCCTTTTTTGGAATGTCCAAATGACAAAGTTGGTCACCCGTGTTTAGACAGCATAAGAAAAAACTGGGTGCATCTCCTTTTGAACTATGCGTTGAAACGGCAGCGTAGGCGAAGCGAATTTGAACACACGGTTTAGACCGGTTTTGTTAGAGAAATGTTCCACCCATCTCCTTTTGACCAACGTCAACTACAAGTACATTCATGAATCCTACTCCGCCACGTCGAAACCCACCTGACAAAACATTAACATATTCATTTAATAAACGAGTTTAATTAAAATAAGCAAAGTATGAGTCTCAATGATGACCACTTGCCACGTCAAAACCAATCTCTCAAAACTGCAGCTGCACATAAGGGCATTTTCGTCAGACCAACAAAAAAGAAATGTTAATTGATTGATACGCGTCTCTATGAATGAGGCCCATATTCCATCGCCATAACCGACCTCTCCATCTCTCCCCCCTTTAAATCTCCTCTCTCTCTTCCAAACAAACACCAAACAGCTATCTCTCTCTCCTCTCCTGCAGCGAACCAGTCGAGCCTTCTCTCTCTAGAACTCCCGATCGGTATGGCTCAGAGGACGGAGAAAGAGGAAACCGAGTTCAAGGTCCCCGAGGCCCTCACCCTCTGCGTCAACAACTGCGGCCTCGCCGGCAATCCCGCCACCAACATGTGCCAGAACTGCTTCAACGCCACCACGGCTCCGTCGTCGTCTTCGCCGTCCTCCGCCGTATCTGCTCAAATCCCGACGTTACTCAAATTCTCTTCCGGGGAGAAGACTCCTAGATCCGTCACGTCTTCTCGCCTACCTCGTAGATCCGAGTCGAAGGTCGGATCTAGGGGTTTGAAGGCTCAGCAGAATCTGCCGACGCCTAATCTGTCGGAACCGGAGTCAACGCTTAAAAGGGAGATCAACCGGTGCTCCGGCTGCCGGAGGAAGGTAGGGTTAACTGGGTTCAGATGCCGGTGCGGAGATTTGTTCTGTTCGGAGCACCGGTATTCCGACAGACACGTCTGCAGCTACGATTAGAAGGCCGCCGGTCGCGAGGCCATTGAGAGGGAAAATCCTGTCGTGAAAGCAGCGAAGATCATCAAGCTCTGATCGCGGATTTCAGTTTAGGCTAAAAGTCGAACATGTCATCGTCAGGGATCGAGCTCCGATCTCTCAGGGGTATGCGATTTCCAGGGAGAAAAATTGATTCCTATTAGAGATCTACACATAGTTTGATCGGAAAATTATAGATCTTTATCTCTCCAAACTGTTTCATGTTCAAATTCAATCAGTCGATTACTGCTAAATTTTTTTCTTTAGTTTTAATTTGAACTTATTTTTTTTCTTCTTTTGTTTGGAAATGAAATATTATTTGTGATCGATTTTATCCTCCGAAATGTTTGAATGGCATGTGAATATAAATTGGAAGACGAGTTCAGGGTGTTCTTGTCATTTTACAATCTCCATGTAGCTGGAAAAATCCAACGACAGGCGAAGAAAATGGTGAGTTGGCGTGATAAGTTCTGTTCTATGCCGTTCTTGTCGTGTCGTGAGATCCAATGGGAAGTAGCCACGTGTCGTGCGGCATAAAGGAGGCACAAAGAAGCTGTAAAGTGGGCAGGCATGATGGGAACATTTGCGTAAGGCGATTGGATATGTTAATAATAAAAAATAGAAATATTATTATACGTAAATCTCAAGAAATCGGTGGCCATCTCAGGGCCGCTAGTCAAAAGTACGAATAAATTGTTCCGGAAATATATATAAAAAGAATGTTAACATAACTCAGCATCAGAATCGTCAGATTTCGGACTCTTTTGATATAGACCGTTAAATCCAAAATTAGGTTTAATCGGTTGTTTGGCAAATAATTCATGGAAACGGTCTCTAGTGGAAGAAACAACAAATGGGATGCAAAAACCTCAAAGTTGCCAGCAACTGGTTCTATTCCACTTGGATGCCAAAGCTGCTTGGTCACCTTCACTTTGCATTCAATGTTTTGTAAAATAACAGGCTTTGGGAACACATCATTGGCTTCTGTTAGCAACCCGTCAATATTATAAACAAATGGTTTATAATTTCAACACTTTTATGACAAATTATCTTTATGAATCATTACAAACATATAATTACATTGTAAATTTGTTTTTCTTAATAATAAATACTCAATATAATTACTTTCAGGAGTTACTGTTATACAAAATAAACAGAAACCATAAAAAAGTTAACTATTTTTTTGTCAATGCCAAACTTTAAGATTCTATAATATCTCTAAACTATTGATTCTCATAATTTTTTGATTTCAAAAGAAGATTTCAGAAAATGCAATCAAAATGAAACAGGAAGATTGGAGGATTATAATCATTAGTTCTATGATATTATAAGATCTTAAAATTAGGTGTAATCACATGAAGACAATAGAAATCTTTATAATTTGCATCTATTTTATAAAATTGTCATGTGTCCATGAAAAATTTACCGTGGTATTATGTCTTTGGACCATTAGTAAAGGTGGTTATGTTCAATTTACCTACAACAAAAAAAATGTATGGGTGGTGGATTTCTTGGCAATTAAAAATCAAGATAATTTTGTTCAGCACTTCATGATATTTTTACTAAATTAAAATTTAACAATATTCTAATGCTTGAAACAAATCATAACACATCAAACAAATTCAGCATCTGAGAGTACAAAGGATAAAGAGTAGATCAAAAGCAAGGCTACACTTCATACCAAGACAATTATCTGAAACCATAGTAAGCGATTGATCTAGGCCCCGTCTGGCTGGATGAACGGGTTGGCTATCTCATCCGTGCCATCAGTTGGTGATACAAGCATAACAGCAGTTCCTCTACAAACCTGCACCACAACAGTATCATTACTGTCATCAACTGGATCAAAATCATCATTTTGAAACAAATTTACACAGTGCAACAAAAAGAAAGTTCATGGTACTTTTTTGCCATTATCAAGGGCCACAACTTGCAAAAAGTGAAAATACATCAAGATACCTTTTGCAATAATCCCTAAAATATATCAAATACAGATTATTCTTTGATAGCACAACGTTTTGACTACTATAAATATAATCTAGGTTGAAACCAAATGCAACTTCTTTGTAATTAGAGAACACAGATTAAAAAAAAAATGTTTAAAAACATACAATTAGGCCAAGGCGCCTAGTCTGATCGGTGGTCTTCAATGGATCTTCAGCATCTGCCAAGAGACAAGAGGTCAATCAGTTCAAATGAACTCAAGGAGTTAATAACCAAATCTTTTTTTTCTTTTCCAAAAGACTATTTTATTGACTGAAGATATTTATGGAGCACCTTTCAATCTCACTAGCCTGAAGATTTAAAACTAACCCGATAGATGGTGGTGGTTGAAATGTCAATAAGAAACAGTAATATGGGCTATTATGTCATGATCATGACCTTAATGAATTCAGAATTCTTATCACTAAAAAGTCTGGTCTAATATGAAGTTTTACATCATTAAATTACAATGCATTGTTAAATTTTGAACAGCCTATATCCGAATCAACTCCCTTCCGAAGAGAGTTGAATAATACTTTAATTGGGATATAAACCTTTGGCCATAAATATTCCCATAGTATCTTTTTACAGGCCGCTTAAGTATCAGTATACTTAACTTCAGATAATCTTTTTTCACCCGAGGAAACACAGACAATGTTATATGAGATACTGTGTCAGACATGGGACACAAGGGGGGGAGGCACATGCTCGATTTATCATTTAACAAAAACTTGCATAGTAATGAATGACTCATTAGTAACAAGCTTAAAATCAATAGGGAACATGGATAGGTTTACATGTTTATAAGCATTTTGTTGAAGTAGCCTTTTATACACTACTTGTTTGACATGTTTGCATTAAATGCTAAATTTTATATGACTAGAAATTAAAGTTTCATACAATTTATCACATATATAATTTTGAGTAACTGACGTGTCCTGAAATGTCATATCCATGTCAGGGTTGCCAGTTGCCACAGATCATCATTTGAAAGTTTTCCGGTGTGCAAACAAATACGACTAAATATCATTTAATCAATGATAAGTATGCATCAGTTAACCAAGCGTATCTCAGAAAATGGCCCACATCAGCCAAGTTAGGTGGATCTTTTTGTTCTTTTATCTAGTGCTCTGGCACATTACAATATTCTAGAGTTACAGAATTGTGTAACAGCTCATTGGCCCAGAATCAAAATCATGAGGAAATAGTGACCAAAAATGACCGTAAAGGACAGTAACGCAACATTATGCTTATTGCATGATAAGAATCTGATAGTTGTCGCAAGAAAACTGTCTGAAGTATGAACAGTAAGATATAACCAATTAAGTGATTAACTAATTGCGGGTTCACATATTATGTGGTTTTCTTGATTTTAGGTTGTGGTTAAATAAACTTGATGATGCAGTTAAGCAAACACGTCAATTGTTTCTACAAGAAAAGAAAAGGCTAGTCTGATCCATCCAAAATTTTAAAACCAGATTAACATGGCTGAGGTTGGATGCTTCCAAAAGGGCAAAAAAGACTGTCCAATTTCAGCAAATATTTAGGTAATTAACTATTGAGTATTAACAATATAACTTCACTTTAGGTAGAATGAAAGTTTGTCAAGTCTTAAATCTACTTTGACGGGGACGAAAGCATGAGCATGACTGGCTCACATATTGGGGGATGGTATATCAGTGTTAGTGTGTATCTAGACCAACTTATCATGCCGAAGGAAACTTGAAAAAGTAAACATTTTGCAGATCTTTCCCAAATCATTCTTAGATGCACAGACATCCAAAACACCAGCAGATAAACATAGAACCATCAGGAACGCATAAATTCTTTTTTTTTTCTTTCTATGGTGCAGAAAAAGGTAGCACAATTTACATAAAAGCAAAGGTAAAAAACGATGCAACTCTCCAAGAACAAATTTATATATTATATTTCATAATAGCAAGCATGGCAAAACTGATAGATGGCACATAGATTATAACATTTAGTTCTTGTTGATATATGATACATTTTATGAAGACATGAAGTGATGATTACGATTACCTCTAAGGAACTCCACAGCTTCATCAAGGACAAGGTTAAGTAGTTGGTCATATCCTTTTAGAGTCCCCGTTACTGCAACAAATAGAAAAAGAAAACACAGGATAAGCAATAATCATTTGGGTATATTAACATGAAAAAGGAATGCCATTAACATTAACTTGCATTTCACAACTTCACACAACAACCCATATTCTACAGACAGATCCACATACAAAATGCACTTTTTATTAGCTGATAGTTTTCAAGAATATGCTGATGAGCTAATGCCCAAAAAAGCAATGGCTCCTCACATTCATGGTACACCTCCAACAGAAAACTAGCCACTTGATATTGCAAGTTTTGGACGAGCATAGACACTACAGCTGGTTTTCGAAACCAAAACTGCATTAGTTATGGATGCCCAAAGCAACAAGTGATGACTACCAGTGAGCACTACAATTTAAATAAATTGTATACAAGTAAAGACGACTGAACATGCTCAAACAACTATTTATATAATTATATACATTTGCAAGCCTGTAAAGAAGACAACGAAGAGGAATAGCGAAAGACCTTGTCTACCACCAGTGAGCTTGACCTGGACACCCTTGTCCACAAACTTGGCCAGATCCAACACTGTTTCTTTCCTTCCTGACTAAAACATACAATTAACGGATAAATAATTATAAACCACTTCAATTTCAGGAAACGTTGAGCAAAACAATAAACCCAGTAAGAAGTGGAGCTCACCATGTTAGCAACTGGTTTTCTTTAACCCCCACTATTTGTTCTTAATCCTTCACTCCTGATCCTACAAGCAAGCAAACAAAGAACAATTTTATTCCTCAAACCTTTCCGTAAAATAACCAGAAAATCTCAGTTCATGAGCATGTGAGTATAATCAAGGTTTTAAAAGGCGAAATACGCCTTGAGGCGTTTTCCCGTAGCCTCATGAGGCGTAAGCCTCGACATTGCCTAATAATATTAGTGTCCACGAGTACATGGTGTATATCAATTCTTTTAAGATCAATGTGTTATACTGACCTTATGTTTATCTGATACATGATCAAGATGAACCACCTATTTTGAAACCCCAAACTATCAAAATCTAAACAGAAAGGGGAATTGTTCTTCATCATGAAGCATACGTAATTTGCCCACTAGTATGGTCTTGTTCGAAACTATTAATTAGACTGATGATCAAGATTATGCTCTAACATGTGACTTGTGACTCACTCGTCACTTGTATAGTGATTGCTAGATAAATTAATAAACAATTAGTAAAAATCTGTATATAAGTTGAAACAATGTGCATTATATTTACACATTCAAAAACACAGAGCAAGCTGAGAAACTACAGATAGGCAGCAATTGCAAGCCATTTCTTCTCTTAATCTTGATTTTAATATACACATCATCTCCGAAGCAATACGTAGAAGCAGCAAGATGTGGTGGCATAGAATGAGCAGTGGCATAGAGATGATGAAGAGCGATATTGATTAGGGAAGAACTAGAACATTTATCAGAAGAATAAACACCAATATTTTGTTCGTAAAGTATTTAGAGAAGAAGACACTACTTACCTGAGGACGAAAGTGATCGGACCGGTGATGACCGGCGACGGCAAGGACCGGCGACGTCTAGAAGATCTGGTAGCTGAGGGAGAGTTGAGAGGGTCGGGAGAGTCGCGAAAGGGTGGAGTAAAGCTAGGGTTTGATTTTTTGTTTTTTAGTATTTGATATTTTGGGGCAAAGTGGATTTTTTACCAAGCCCAACATACGTTTGAAGCCCAAAAATCCCTATTACTCATTCTGGTTCTATTATTTTGCCTACTAAACATATACTGATTATATCCTAAGGAGTCACTAATTTATCTAAAAGTATCACGTCTATTAGATTTTAAGTAAAATGACTGAAATACCGCTAATATTTTTCATAATTTCGAACTATACCATTTGAGTTTTTCTCTCTCTTTTAATATATCAATTTATATTAAGAAATAAATTAATTTTAATTAACTCCCCTCAAATCAATTTAATTCTGTTATTTATTTTTCTCTGCTTTCTTTCAACCGAATCAATCAACGAAGGTTTGGACAGTTTCGAACAGTATTCTTGTATAAATTTTAAAATGTGTGGAATTACTATTTCAACCCTCATAATTATCTCCTATCCGTTGAAGATACCAATCCAATTTATCTAATACACGTGGTCTTATCTTCTCACAATAAAAATGGATTCTCCACTTTTCATTCCATTATCATCTAAGATCTGAAGATATTTTTTCCATTCCAACCGATTATTTATGTCGGGTTTTTGGTCTTCCTTCATATCTTCCACTTTTAACTCCATGTTTTATTCTCTTCACTTCGTCTCAATAGATTTACCATCACACGTTTTTATTCTTCACTTCATATTTACATTGATTTCTTTAAAGTTCATTTTTTATTTTAACTTCATCTTTTCAACTGCCATTCTATTTCATTTTCCACATAGACATTGCTTATGAGAAAATAGAGTAACCAACTAGTTTTTTGTTGGGTTAATTAGGTCTGAATACTCTCAATCTTAACTACCCTCAAGTATGAATTTGTTTTTAGGACCCCCTTAACTATCATTTTTTTTTTCACATTTACCATATTTCATCCAAATATGTTGGTTTTTAAAAACAAAAGACCAAAATGCCCTTGACTCTAACCCTGGGATTG
>JAYMSW010002640.1:0-13472 GCA_036897725.1 Erodium texanum | reverse complement strand
ACATCCTCTCCCCCGGGCGCGGGACCCCCGACCCCCCCCCCCGCTGGGCTCCGCCAGGATCCAACCACCTCCAGTTGCCCGGAACGGAGACCACCTCTCCTATCTCCGCCGTCGCCCACCCCTCGACGTCCGATTGTTCTAGCCTTGTCCGTAGCTCCTCGCCTTCCTTCCCCTACTACCACAACTGGAAGTTCGATTTCGAGTCCAATCTGAAGCCAAAGGTTCTTCCGATTCTCATTTTATTGGTTTTTAGTTGAATTCCACTTGTGGGTTTGCGTTCTGTTTATGGAATTTTGGTGGGTGTTGCTCGATCTGGAACTTGTGATGATTTTTTATTTTGATTGCTAGCCCCCCCTTTTCTTGAATGGTACTTCTCATTAGGATAGTTTGAATTGAAGCATTTGATCGGACTTAGTCTTGTTTTTCGTTAAAAATTGAGGAATTGAACTGAGCTAAGTCAGTTCGAGTTCTAAGCTTCTGGGGATTTTGTTATTGTGTACTCTGGAAGTCAGATTGGTGTTTGATCTGGATTGAAGGGCAGTGGTTTAGCTTCAAATTCTGTAATTCAGTTAGTCAGATTTTCTTTTTCACTAACCCTGTTGGCTGTTTGTGGATTCAATTGATTTAATGGTCTTAAGATGGATGTAGGAGCTCATCCACTGCTTCAGCTTTATTCTTGATTAGCTTATAATGAATAATACCAGTCAGATGGAGAAATATCCATACGGAGTCTTTTATTTAACTAGTTAATGCCGGCATTGTTGTTAAAGTAGCAGGTTTACCAACTCTGTTGCCTACTATTATGATTATATCCTTGTTGAGAACATGGATACAACTTTTATTCAATAAACTGAATTCATGTCAGAATTTTAGGGCAGAGCTTCTACTTCATGATTGGGGAGGGAATCTTAAGGAAACTTAATATTAGTATAGTATGACATTGCCAAGTTTCTTGTTACATGTTTTTGTTGTTTCATGCTATGATGTTAATGATTTAATCTGAACACTGTTTCTATTTTGTTGAAACGTAATTTCTTCCGACATTTGGTCTGGGAAACTGCTTGGCTTAGATGTTGTTGTGTACGGCTTTTGAATGGGATGGGCACTGAGTTTCTTACATGTTATAAAAGATTATTTGCTTGAATGATCTTGACCTTGTGTACTGCTGCTGAATGTGTAGATCTGTATTACATCAAGTACATCGGCTGGTTTGGACCAGATTCTACCTTGGATGTTTTATCATAAGGTCATTGGGGTGACAAACTTTTTCCTTTTTGTGGAGGGGAAGGCTGCATCTCATAATGTATCTAAAGTGTTGGAGTCGATCCCTGTGAGTTAATCTGTCCATGTACACTTACCACTTCAAATTTTAATCTAAATGGATTTTTCTTTCCTTTGTCCTGGAATTTAACTTGCTCTGCTTTTGGGTTGTATTACTTTTCTAGGGAGTCAAAGTGATATACAGAACAAAAGAGCTAGAGGAGCAACAGGCTAAAAGGTATGTTTAATGTTTCAACTTCGATGATTGATTTTATGTGTTGGACTTGTGAACTAATTCCTGCTTAGACTTTTAGAAACATAACTGACAAACTAATCATCTTTTGAACAAAATTCCTCCCATGTTTTTGATGGTTTTTGTATTAACTCTATATCTTTTCCTTTCAACTGACACTATCAGCCGAATCTGGAACGAGACATGGCTATCAAGTTTCTTTTACAAGCCATGTAATTATGAGCTTTTTGTGAAGCAATCTCTTAATATGGAGATGGCCATTGTCATGGCAAGGGTACGAATGATTATATTTCTTGTGCATCGTACAATGTTTTCAGTATTTTTATTTACTAATCAATAGTCGTTTATTTGTTTTTTACTAAATAGTTTTCATGATGCTAAAATATTAGGATGCTGGCATGGAATGGATACTTCATCTTGACACTGATGAGTTAATACACCCAGCTGGTGCCCGGGAGTACTCTTTGAGGCAGTTGCTGATGGATGTGCCTAGTAATGTGGATATGGTTATATTCCCAAATTATGTGAGTGAAATTGGCGTGAATGATCATATAATTCTGGAATTTGTAGAATATCTCTAAGGTTCCAGTGATTTCTAATACAGACATTGTAATCTTTTGGTCCAGGAGAGCAGTGTTGAACGGGATGATATCAAAGAGCCTTTTAGTGAGGTAAATTTCACCTTTGTTTCTTTGGAGTATGAGTTTACCAACCTAAAGTAAATACTTCAGTTACGAATTTGTTAAATGCCACTCATTTCAGATTATCATATGTTATACCTAGTACGAGGTTTGGAATGGCCAGTTTCCTGTCTTACTTTTTTGATGTTCTTGAGGGTGCGTCTTTTAATGAAGTTTGACATGTTTTATTCATGTATTGATGCTCACAGGTCTCAATGTTTAAGAGAAATTTCGACCATCTTCCAAAGGATACATACTTTGGCATGTATAAAGAAGCAACACGTGGAAATCCAAATTACTTTTTGACTTATGGAAATGGAAAATCAGTTGCTCGGATTCAAGATCATCTTCGTCCCAATGGTGCCCACAGATGGCACAATTATATGAAAACCCCGAAGTATGGTAACTCTGTTGTTGAACGTGCACATGTATATCACCTTCTGGAATTGTTTTATTTTTTTTGGGCTGTGCAGTTTCTATAATTGTACTGTGTTCATCTATGTGTTATGTCACTGGCTTTAAGAGGATCTTTGATTTCAGCCATTTCATCTATTTTCATAGGATTGAATCTTACGTTGGGAGTAATTTTTTCTAATTTGATTTTTTATATTGCATGTAATTCCTGATAGTGAGATCAAATTGGAAGAAGCTGCTGTTCTTCACTACACATATCCGAAGTTTTCAGACTTGACCTCTAGACGTGATCGGTGTGGGTGTAAGCCTACCAAGGAGGATGTGAAAAGATGTTTTATGCTGGAATTTGACAGATCTGTGAGTTTTGTGCTTCACATCTATACCTTTTCAAGCTTGTTGTTATAACTTCATTGATTTTGATAAACATCATGCATTGCAGGCCTTCATAATCGCTTCAACTGCAACGGAAGAGGAAATGCGGAACTGGTAATTATTTGGAAAAGAAAAAAATAGATATTCTTTTTGTTGTTTGCTTTTTGTTCTTTTTCAATTTGATTTATTGGCGTTTTTATTATTCCTTAGCAAATGAATAGATTTTGTTCATTAATCTGCTGCAGGTATCGTGAACACATTGTTTGGTCTGACAAGGACCTAAAACTGAAACTTCTTAGGAAGGGTGTTTTGACTCGCATCTATGCTCCAATGGTAAGCATGCCGAAAAGCCTTTTGATGATAAAGCAATTGAAACTTGAATATTACATCATTCAATTTGCTTTATATAAGAAACAAAAAAAGGAGATAAAGAGAGCCGTGGTTCAGAATTTGACATAGTAATGGAATAGTTTCTTGCCCTTTTAGTTCTTGATATTTGGTGTCCAGCATTTATTGAAGACCATATGTGGGCTCAGTTGTTTCCTCCCAAAATGTCCTCAATTGTGTAGCTTTAGTTCTTGAAATAGCATGCTTGTGTATATGTTTCAGGCCATTATACAAGGTTTAAGGGAGTCGGGCGTCTTCAGTTCTGTAATTTCATCAGCCTCAACAACTATTTCAAAGGACAAGTTCTTATCATCCATTCAAAGCAGCAACTCTTCAAGAGCTGTGGCTTCTGAATCTCATCCTTCGAGGAAGATTGGAAGAAGTAGAGAGTCTCAGACAACTGGGAGGAGGATCTTGGGTAGTGAAGATTATGAGGCAGCCATTGCACCGTTGTCTCCCCCTGGATTGGATGAGGAGCACCTTATTGTAGAATCTTGATGTGTCCTCACATTTCCTGTTTGATGGCCTTCGCTCTTTCTCATTTCATTTCTTGAGGGAAGAACCAGAATCAGAAGAACGTCATGATAGTGTTCATTATTTCCGGTTCCATGGGTTCTTCCCGATCTTTACTATCCAAGTGCTGCACATATTCTTCCTGCACAGTGAGATTTTTGGTGAAGCCTTCTTAGTCCCGAAATTGCAACTTTAGTTCTTGGTTACATTCATTGTGTTATGAAATCTTATATTGTAATCTTTCTTCACTATGTAAGAAAACAAAGACTGTCGTAATTAAGTTGTCTTATGAGTGCTGCGCATATTTGCATGAATCTCGAAAGGAATGTTGCGGATCTTCATCTGGAAGTCTGCTAAAGGACTCATTTTTGAACATGTCTATGATCTGTGCTTTTATCTTGAAGTACCCTTTTACCAGAGACTTTTTTAGTTTAATGGTACTAGTTATACCACATTGATCTAGCGCCTTTTCATCGGTTGCATCTGTCTTTTTTGTTATTGCGGCTTCTTTTTTCTTATTCGCAGCTGGTTTCAGCTCGTTGATATTTCCTTTACCTGTCTCAGTTGTCTTCAAATATTTAAAGAAAAACTCAAGGAAATGGCCAGATCGTTAGTGCATATAATGTTCATAGAAATAGAATTTAAATGACGATAAAAAAAGAAATAAACTAAACACAGACAAAATAACTAACAATACACTATTTTGTCCTCAGTAACGGCACCAAAAACTTGAGACGCTCAGAACCAATATAGTAAAACAGGTAGTTTCCGACATAGCGCATGACACGGCAGTGTACCGATCAAAGTAATATAAGGCTTGTAAATCAAGACCTTAGTGTATCAAATCCATGGGATAAAAATGATAATGTTAATTACTCTATTTACGAGATAGTTTATCTCGGGTTTTGCAAAGGTTTTGGTTTGTTGTTTTTGAAATGAAAAGACAACTAAAGTAAAATGCAAACCGTGTAAGTGAGGGTTTATAAATCTCAATTTAAAAGGAATCTAGGGCTTTCAGGTTCATAGGGCTACATCCATGACAATAATTCTAAAGCAATAACGTGTTGATTTCTATTTAGGTGCAACGAAATACTCTCAAACTAGTCCTAAGCCCCTCGCAAGTGCATTAGGTCTCTCATAGTGATTATCCGCCAAGTCATCGCCGGTCGAGGTGTAAATAATCTAAGGCATAAGGTTCTATGTAGACGCTAACTTAAGATAATGGTCAAAAGCTGATGCCAAAGTTGGTCCTACTGTCGCCGATTAGGATCTGAACTAGGTCACTTCTAGATGTAGTCCAATTTACTAACTCCCTTCGTAGGCGACATTAGTGAATTTCATATCTAACCCTAGGTGATCAATCAAGTTTTAGCATTAAGGTCTCACTAATGCAAATCCTAATAGTTTAAATCAACAATCAAGTTATTACTCTAGTTCATTGCCATGGAATCAAACCCTAATCCCCCATAACCCTAGATGATTATAGGATTAATTGCTCATGATTGAGAGGAAATACAAACAAAGAGTAAAGAATGAAGAAAACATCATGATATCAAAGTATAACAATACAATACCAAGAATTGAATCTTTGATTCCTCCCTAAGCTTATTACTCCGCTGACAATTTTGAGCTCTAATACAAAATAATAAGCGATCCTCATTTCAGAGTCCTAAATTGACCTTTATACCACTTAGCTAAAATGAGGGCAAAAAGGTAAAATTGCAGTCTTTTTAGTGCGTGACGGACTAGGTAACGCGGGTCAAGTCTGTCACGGTGTTGGTGACATGCGTCACGAACCACATCTTGTCGATTCATTTCCCCAAGCTCTTGTATATACTCTGCATCTGATGTCCGCCAACCACTACGTAACACCACAGGGGCGTCAGTCATCACATTTGCTCCAAGGCTGCTCACTGTTTTCCTTCGGGAATTGATTTTCAAAAGACCGTATAGGTGACAAGAGTCACGAGGTGTGTAACGCACTTCCTAACGCTTGTCACCACCTTTGTCACGCACTTCAGTGCTCTTTGCCTCGGTAATAAGTTAATTGACTGCGTAATACTCCTCTTGTGACGCCTGTTAGAAAACCCGTAGCAGAGTAAGTAACGTGCGTCACAAACTGAGTCAAGCTCCACTTGATCCGAACTTAGCTATTTTTCACCCATTTCGCCTCGTTTTTGCTCCGTTTCACTGTATAAGGCCAAAATACTAGAAAAGCAAAAACAAGAACAAACAAATATTATTGTACTCTAAATGGAGATTAAGTCGACTTAAAATATGGGAATAAATGTCGGGTTTAGGAGGAAAGAAGCGCCTGCATCACTCTCAACATCCATCCTCTCTCTAGAGATTTGTAAAGGCCATTGGGAGGCTCGAGTTTCAGCCGGAGAAGTCGAAGCCACTAGATCTGGGATTGTTCGGAGAAGTCGAAGCCATAGACAGATCAGAGTATCGGGCATCGCGTCCTCGTCGGTTTCCATTTGGCAATGTATGCGCAAAAGGTGTATGGATTTGGTTCCGAGACGAGGAAGTCAAGACAACCGCCAGACCATATCTGTGTTCGAACCTGCATATCCAACGCCACAAGAATTGGAGTCCCCGACATAGCAACGATGTTCTGGTTGCGATTCCCACGAAAAATTTGAACTAAGGGGATGACGATAGAGGTTTCTGCTACCGGATGAGGTTCGTCGCCAAAGTTGAAGGCTTCCTCATTGTTGGAATCTATCGATTTCCTCCTGAAGTCTCATTCTTCGTCTTCACCAAAAGCTCCGACAGAGAATCTTTCGAGCAATCGCGAATCGGATTTCCCAACATCCACGCTATCACTGAGTTTGTCTACACCTTAGCTCCGATCCATCGACGAGTTCAAGCTCACAGTGTTTTTCGAGCTCATCTTCGAGTTCATGTTGTTTTAGATCTCATTTGATTTTGCATATCTAAAATAAATCAATCTGAGTTGATTTTTCAAATTCATATTAAACTTAAGACGTGTAATATTTAGGTTTGATTTTTTGTTCTTGTAAGGTTGAATCGTGTGTATCTATTATCAAATGAAAAAATAAAATCATGGAATTGGTTTTGTTTTTCAAATCTACATGTGTGGTTTGATTTCTGGATCTTATTTTTGAATCAATTTAGTTGATTTTTACGATAAAGATGAAGAGCAAAAACAAAAATATAAAATTAAGAAGTTATTGTATTTGTGTTATATAAGAAAGCTCCAAAATGAATTGTTTTGGGTTCTAAAAATTTGTTGATGAACTCTTTGAATTTTTTAGTGTCGGAAAAGATAAAGATTTTAGTAAGTTCGCGGTGTTTAAGAAAAAAAGCTTGCGGACAATTTCGTTATTTAAAAAAAAAATTGAACAGCAAAAAAAAAAAAGGTGTAATTAACTTAAAATCAATTTATACCTGATTTTATTATTAGATTATTTATATTATTAATAAATATCCAATTATTTTGGGGCCTAAATTTGTTTGATGGTAAAGCAAGCAACTGTCTTATCCTGTTTATGCCATGAGCGTGACTCTCCCTCTTCCTCTTCCCGCGGCCACCGCAATCCGCAGCAGAGCAGCTTTCTTCCACCCTTCGCGCGTGCCAATCCCTCTTCCCCCCCGCTTCGGTCGCCGCGAAACGACTCGCTTGCCGATAGCAACGCGTGCCATTCCCACCGCCAACAGCTTAGCCTTGGCATTTCTGCTGCCGCTCTCCCTCGTCAGTGCCACCGTCTTAGTTTCCATCAGAATCGCCGATAAGCTCGACGATGACTACCTTGCCGACGTATGTCTCTTTTTCTAAATTTTCGGCTCCACAAGAGATTGGCTTATCTGGATTCTTATGTTTGGCTCCATTTTCTGTAACCTGTTTTAAAGATATTTTTACTGCTCTGCAGAAGAAGAAGAAAAAAAATCATCAATTGTTGATTTTGTGCTTCTTTTCTGTTCCTAACTCTTTTTTTTCCCTGATTCAAAAAAGAAAATGTGGTTTGGTCATATTATTTTTTAGAAGTAAATTTGGATCATGTCTTATGTGACTGATCAATCCATGCTTGTGTTTTCGTGGAACCAGCTTGCACTCAACCAGGCTCTAGAGGAAGCTGGTGAAGGTGATGAGGAAAGGGAAGAGGTGGAGGAAGATGGTGTTTCCAAACCAAAACCAATGGAGGAGGAACCTGCGCTTCCTCGTACCCGAAACCGGCCCAAGAGGGCACCTGAGAATTCATCTGTGTTGTAATTTTGATTTGTTATTTAGATAACCAGAATATGAATAAGAGAGTAAATTTGCCGCCCACTCTAGTGAAGCATTTCAGTTCAAATGTGGACACTTTCCAAAACAGAAAAAAAAGAATGATCTCGGATTTCATATTTCTTGCGAAGCTTACCTGAGATCTCTTCCATGTGTCTTGTATGCATAATGGTTACCTGAGAATTGTTTCATTACTATTACCTTTGTCACATTGCTCAATTGTAGGAATGTCAAACGTCTGAAGAATGTTTGCAAAATTCATGCTAACTTCACTTCTATCAGAGATGAGATTGTGAAACATTATGCAGAGAAGACAATGTCGATACTCCTAAATGCTTCACTTAAATAACAGATACACAATTTTCACAAGTACTCACAATGGAGGATAAGAGCAAACATTCACTTTTGAAGCTTTGGAGATGACAGTCATCTCAGACACCCCTGAAGTAGAAAAAGGCAGTACGCAATATTTCCATATATGGTTCTTTCTTCACTGTCATATCCGCTCCACCACGTAGTAATCAAGGGATCAATCAGCTAACCGAGAGAACCAAGTAAAGTTGCATTCCTGGAATGCTTCTTTCGAGTTTATGGGACAAGTTTAGCTACTGAAGCTTCCTTGAAGCCTTGTATCTTTTCCAATTCAAGTATCAAACTGTTCTTGGAATCTCAGCCCTGCATATAATATCAAGCAACTTTTAACCAACAGAAGCTGAACCAATTTGACAGTGCATAATCTTTTATAACAAATATGACATATAAATGCAGAGGCCTTGGGAAAGATTTCATAAAACTAACATGGATCAATTTGGTTGAAGGTGCCTGGTATTGAGAAAGAGGAAAGAAGTTGGATGCACACTTCATCAAACCTGAGTCACCTGTTAAGGACAGGTGCGCCTCGGGACATAATATTAGAAATTGTTAAAGAGCAACTTCGTAGCATACAGCCCTGAACTTTTCATTTCAGCCTGGATTTGAGACGAAAGAAGTTTGATCCTGACTGCTCCAAGTTTGCTTTCTTTTTTTCCATGAGCTCACTTAGTATTTCGTCATACAGAATCACTTTGGCCTCTGTTATGAGCTTGAAATCCCTCAGATATAAAAATACCTTTCTTGCCTCATCCAGTGTCCCATGCTTACACATGCCAGATATTACAGCAGAATATATAACATCACTAGGAGCACAATCTTGTTGCAACATTTCATCGAGCACACCAATCACCTTCTCAGCATTACTGGATTTACATTTATGTAGAATAGTAAGTGTGTATTTGAACTCCATAGGACCGTTTTCAACAGTGGCTAGGCATTCACGCACAAGCATCATAGCTGCATCAATCTCACCAATTCTGGACAGCCCTCCAGCAAGAACACTGTAGGCAGCCACAGAAGGGACCCAAGACTTCTCCAGTATCTTATTATAACAAGAACATGCCTCTTGGATTTGGTCATCTTCGATAAAACATACAATTGCTGTACTGTAAGTACAGGAGTCAGGCTCGATTTCTGATCTGTTTAGATCATCAAAGAGTTGTAATGCCCTTTTCACCTCCCCAATTCTAAGTACAGCTTCCATAAGAATATTGTAGTATGAAATTCTATAATAACCTTTTCCCTTCAACTGCTCTAAAACTTCTAAAGCTACTGTGATTTTATCTTCCTTGCACAGCATAGAGGAGAAGAACTTGGAAAGATCATTAATCATAGGATATCCCAGTCCCTCCATTTGCTCGAGCAACTTAAAGAAGTCATTCGTTCTTCTCAACTCTGAATAAGCCACCAACAAAGGGTTCACTGTCATAAAGCCTGGTTTTAGACCTTCCTTAACTGCAACCTGGAACAGTTTATAAGCCTCATCAACACGCTTTCCATTACAAAGACCGTCGATAAGTGAATTGTAAATCCTCAAATTTGCACGGCATCCTGAATCAATTAAATCCTTCAACAAATCACAAGCAACCTCAAGCTTCCCTTCTGCCACAAATGCATCTACTAACACACAATAAACTGACCTATCAATCAAATACCCCTTCTTCTTCATCTCCTTAAATAGCTCGAGAGCTTTTTGAACTCTCTTCCCTTGGCACAACCCGGTAATCACATTTACATAAGCCATGGCATGAGGCTCAACCCTATCCCTCTTCATTTCCTCCCAAGCCATCAAACAGCCATCTAAATCTCCCTTGCTGATCAACCCTCGAAAAATTGAAGAGTAGGCAAATGCATCTGGCTTACACAAATTAGACCTCATTTGCCCCAAAAGTTCCATCATTTCCTCAATTCTCCCTGCTCTACACAAACCCCTTATCAGGATCATGAAAGTAACACTCCCTTCCACCAGTTTCTCTTCCCGGAAATCC
Organism: Erodium texanum; assembly: GCA_036897725.1. Lineage (NCBI taxonomy): Eukaryota > Viridiplantae > Streptophyta > Magnoliopsida > Geraniales > Geraniaceae > Erodium > Erodium texanum. The sequence goes on along the minus strand of JAYMSW010002640.1, from coordinate 2,984 downwards.
CTGTAAACAGACAGTGCTAAGTCCAAATGATCAGTTTTTACAAGAGCGTCCATGATCCTATTGTACAGAAACATTCCAGGTTTGACCCCGAATTTCTTCATTTTCTCATACACATAGAACACTCTGAGACCCCTACTGGCATCAGAGTGCATTCTAATCAAAATCTCGAACTGCTTCTCACTGGGCGGCTTCCCCTGAGAAGCCATCAGCTCAAGGACTTGATCGGCCTCCCAGAACCGACTGTTGCGATTCAGACAATACATCAGAGCATTGTAGGTAGCGTAATTGTGATAGTAACCCTTTTGCTTACCTGCCCAGTGGAAGAGCTTGGAGGCGACTCTGGGGTCGTGCTCGACCTTCAGGATCTCGGTAACGAGGTTGGGGGTGATGCGGCGGAGCTTGTTGAGCTCGGCGACGACCGGACCGCCCCAGCGGTGGCGGTTCTTGACGATGGCGTCGATGATGAAGCGGGCAATGGGGGAGAGGCGCGGACAGGTGGATTGTGGGCCTTTCTGGTGGACATTGAAGGTGTTGGGGTTTTGGGCAGGTTTAGGAAAGAGGTGGGGGCGGTTGGCGCCGCGACTTTCGGAGGGTTTGTGGTAGCGATGAGCGGAAGAGTGAGGTTTCGGAGGTTGGAATTGAGGGGGCATTTTCGGTGCCACCCAGTTTCTCCACTCCACTTGCAGCCTTGCCCTGATGATTCGATTATAGAAGAAGACGAACCAGAGAAGAGGTAGGAAAGTTAAATTACTAAAACTGTATAGGATGCGTTGTAATTTTAGGTTTATATGTATGAGTCAAATGTTTTAGGAATTTTTTTTGTTGTTGAAAATTTTGTCACTTTTATATCATCTATGAAGAATTGAACTATTGATTGTACAAATAGAATATTACAAATTAGGGAGATATCAATTCTTGCAATTAGATTTAAATGGGTATAACTCGTGTATCGCTTAACAAGTAGATCAGACAACGTATCAAGACGCACACATAGAATAACCTTTTTACAACTAATACAAATAACTCCACTAGGATTCCTTGGTGACTAACCACTAAGCTAACTCTGATAGGTTATATTCGAAGGAAATCAATTTAACTACAAGTGATTTAGAAAGAATGAAAAAGTTTTTTAGTCTCTTTATTCTACGACTAGTGCACCGCACGGTGTTGTTTGTATTGTTTTATACTAATATTTATTCATTTACAAAATTATATTGACACATTATATTATGTGCAATATAATATATGAGACAAAATTGGTTGAGAAACATCTCTTATCTTACAAACTAGAGAACCAATCTAAGCCACTCATATAAAAAAACAAGAATTCACATGTTGTCAACACATAAGATGACAAAATAATATAATTTAGTCCTTTTATGATAAAAGAGGGATATTATGGTCTTTTCACACATACGGTCCAAACTTTAACTAGATATCATCTTTTTTCTCTTTTCTCAAGCAAGAAATCTAGCCACAAGACTCTCTCCCTCTCTCTCTTTCTCTCTCTCTCTCATATTTCGATTTGAAAATTTTCTCACATCCACAAATTCGATTTGAAGATTCAAATCGAACCTCATTTTTCTCTCTCTCTCTCTCTCTCTCAAAGTTCATATCTTAAAATTTGTTTTGAAATTTCTTTGATCTCCTCCACCTAATTCAAACTGAAGATTTGGAATTCAATTTTTTTTATATCCCCGCGGAGTTTGATTGTGATTCCATTATTTGTGTGTTCTTAAGAAATGATTGAGAATGTGTTGTTCTTAATTTAGGGTTTTTATTTTGCTGATTTTATTGTTTCAACATGAAATTTTATGACCCCATCATGCATTTTTATCACCCTCGACATATATTTTTATCACTGACACAAGGAAAACCTACCTAATATATTAGGTAAATTAGTCCTCGCGATACGGCAGTGTATCGATCAATGTAATACAAGGCTTTAAAAATGAAAACCCTGATTGTCGAATCCGTGGGAGCGACTAGTCACCAATTCTATCTTACTCGAGAGTCAAATAGTTATCGGATCTAAAAAGAGTTTGGTTTGTTGGTAACAAGTAACAGTTTTGAAAGCAACTAATTTAAAGTCCACGAAAATGCAGCAAAATTAAACAACAAGTTATCAATGAGAGACGGTATCTAAAGTTCCCGAGTTCATAAAGGTACAATCATGCAATGATTCAAAGATTAATTCTACTTTGTCAATTGTTCAAAGGGCAACAGATTTCCTCTAATCTTAGTTATAAGTCTCTTGCAAGTAGCTTAGAACCCTATTAGGAACTAACCACCCAGTTATTGCTAATCAAAGTGTAGGAAGTCCTAAAGCACTAAGTTTTGTGATAATTTCTAGCTTTAGAACCTATGGTCTATGGCTGTTACATCCATATTGGTCCTACCATTGCTTGTAAGGATCAAAATCCAGATTATAACTAATTATAGTTTAATTACTACCCTCCCTTTGCAGGTGACAGATAAAAATTTCATCTCTAATACTAATTGGCCGAGTAAGTGCAACATTAAGATCAATTAATTATAAACCCTAACCCTAATTCAACATACACATTATTATTAACCGTTCAATGCCATGAAATCAAATCCATAATCCCCCATAACCCTAGATTGTGACAGTTAGTTGTTCATACTCATGGAGATAGAAAGACACATATGCTAAAAATATATAGATACAAATACCGTATGTGATGATCAAAATTAATGCTCTCTAAGCTCAAAACCTTTCCCTCGTGTACAATTAACTCCCCTAATTTTAGACCTAAAATTCTATATATAATGTGTAAAAAACGCAGGGAAAAATAGGAAATTTGATGTTTTTCAGCTTCCAGACTTCGCGTACGGGCTGGCTTACGCCCGTACTTACGCCCTTAACGAGAACTTTTATGCCCATAAGATTTCCCGTAATCAAACAATGTGTAGAGCTCTCAATTCCCTTCGATTTGATATCTTACGAGCCAAAATCGGAGCTC
>JAYMSW010002639.1:0-13474 GCA_036897725.1 Erodium texanum | reverse complement strand
CTCACTCAGGTACCAAATCAAGTATGATGTTAACTTTAAGATATGTTGAAATTCATGATTTTTATTTTGGGCCTAGTTTCCTTGCTAATTATGTATAGTTCAAATAATCTATCCACTATATTTCTTACTATGTTGTCTTATAGTGTAGGGACCATTGGTAGATGTGACTTGTACATCAATTCCTGATATAGGGATTGCACAAGCAGAACTAGATGCATTCAGATGTAGATGAGTAAATGACTATCTTAGTATCTTTTTTATCTTGTTAAATGTTTAGTGTAAAAATGTAATGCTCTATTGTATGGTATTTGCAGGCTACAATGTGCATGCTACCAGAGAGTGATGGAAGAGAAGCATTAAGGTTTGTTAGATAAGTTCGAGTCACCAACACTAAGAGAAGACCTTCAGGAGAGAATATCAATCAACCCCAACCTCTTGCAACTCCACAGACGCTCCAACCAACTGTCCAAGGAAGCTCGCAACCCATATGAATGAATGAATAACGAGTTGAACTATATATCTACAAATTTTGTTTCAGCTGTTTTTCGTCTATTGAACTAAACTTATGGGTATGTAGTTTACATACTTGGAGACTGCTAGTTGTAGTCTAGACACTTTTGCAGAACATATGTGAATGTGATGGCCTATTTAAACTGATAGCCACTTTTGACATGAAATGAAAATGACGTAGTTTTGATATATAAAATGAATGTAGAATTAAAATTTTACGCTTTAATGCCATTGTTGGGCAGTGACAAAATGGGATATGAAACAGCTAAACTAAACTCAGTACAAGCATATATATGAGTGAGGGTACTTTGGGAAATTTAAAAGAGTTATACCTCACGTGAAGAGATGGAAACTGACTTTCCTCTATTTTGTAGTTTCACGACAAGTGGCCATCTATTATTGTAGTCATTTGTCAAAAAGTAAAGATAACGTAGTTATGTGTATGTTAGACAAACATATACGTAGTCATCTGCAACTAACCCTAATAAGAAAATGAAGAATAACACGAGAAGGGTGTTTTAGTAATTCAGTGCTGGAAAATTGATGGTTAATTTGTTCGAAGGTCAACCTATAGCTCGCCCCTATCTCAACCTTCAAGATCATGCTCGTCTCTTTCAATATCCACTTTAATTAAGGCTCTTCAGAAAATATTTATAGAAATAGAAGATTTAAAATATTAGTTATAAGATCGATCGATCCCGTGATCCAACTAGAGCATTTCAAGATCAGAAGCAGGATCAGAATGCGACGAGAGAAACCGAAGATGGGCACTTGAGATAATCAATTTTGGCGTTGTGTTCGATTCGTTTTACTCACTTTCCCGTTCTATAATTAGTATGTTCTTTGGCTAAGAACTTAACTAGAACGGTCCGTTTTGTGAATTTCCTTGTCTTAAGTCCTCTTCCTTTTTCTTGTCTTCATAGTTTTGTGTTATCGTTGTTGAAATTTCCCTCTTTCTGGGTATGTTGTTTGATCTCGTAACCCAGCTATTCAACAATAGTCCCAGTTAAGTAAATTAACGAATCGAGGGTTGATTCAGTCCTGATTTATGACCAAAATCTAGAGATACCCATTATAAGAAAAGGCCAAGATTTTTGGTTACCCTCCAAAAAAATTGAAGCTTTTGTTTCTCAGAACCCCAAATTAGGCCATTTGTTTGTTTTGTGGAGTTAAAGAAAGCAAGCCATTGTTTTCCCTTTTTTGTGTGCCTCTCTCCCTCCAGAGATAACATCTCAACAGCCCTTGGAAATATGTATGGAACTCAGAGGAGGTCTGAAGTGCCTTTCGATTTACAATCCCAATTACGTTTCTTGAGGCCAAGCATCCACACCAGGAGAGCCAATATTGTTGTCAAGTTCCAAGACCTTTATAGGTTCACAGTAGAAGGCAATGTTGATGATGTCAATGTGTTGAATGAGGTGAGGGAGAAGGTGAGGCAACAAGGTAGGGTTTGGTGGGCCTTGGAGGCCAGCAAAGGCACTAATTGGTACCTTCAGCCTCAGATTTTGTCTCTGTCTTTAGGGGTTGCCCTCAAATCCTCTCTCAAATTGTCTACTGTTTCCAATGCAATTACTTTGAGGAGGTTGATTAGGAAGGGTATCCCGCTGGTGCTCCGCCCCAAGGTCTGGTTTTCTCTTTCTGGGGTTGCCAAGAAGAAGTCCACCATGCCAGATAGTTACTACAATGATCTCACCAAGGCTGTCACAGATAAGGTCACACTGGCCACGCTGCAGATAGATCATGTGAGTTCCTTGGACTTTTGTGCATTGGACTTGTGGTTTAGGGGCTTGATTTTTCTTGTTTTTAGTTGTTTGGTTTTTTTTTTTTCCAGATTTAAGGGTTTATTGCATATAATTATCACCTAGTATACATCTTTTACACATGATTTTCTTTAATTTTAAACTTTTATATTCAGCTACCTAAATTTTCAAAAGATTGTCGATAACTCATTTTTACCCGAAAATGAGGAAAGTGTCCTCAACCATAATCTCAATAAAAACTTCATAACTAACAAAAACATTTTGATTAGACGTAAAAAACGGTTGAGCAAATGCAAAAAAAGACTCTTTAAAAAATAAACCTATTAAAAAGACGAAAAATGACATTGTTTTATATTAGAGGCAATGGTATTTTCCCCAATTTTGGTAAAAAAAATAGTTATCTACAACTTTTTTTTAAAGTATAGGTAGTTGTAAATGACATCTTAAACTTGAGGATAGTTATGTTCAAAAGACATATAATAATGTAGATTACACATTATTGTTCTTCATTTATATTTATCCTTTTTGTGAATCTATACATGTAGGATCTACCACGAACCTTTCCTGGTCATCCTTGGTTGGACACTCCGGAGGGCCATTCTGCCCTAAGACGTGTTCTTGTAGCATATTCTTTCCGTGATTCTGATGTTGGCTATTGTCAGGTATGTTACCTATCTCCTCCAATAATACAAAAGAGTATACCTTCTTAGTTCTTACAATATGAAACATAGTAGGCATCACTTTGCTGTAACGTTCTTATATCATGTTTAAGAACAAGACTTGATGTATTGTTATTACAGGGATTAAATTATGTTGCAGCATTGTTGTTGCTTGTGATGAAAACCGAGGAGGATGCTTTCTGGGTGCTAGCAGTTCTCTTGGAGAATGTCTTAGTCAATGATTGCTACACCACGAACTTGTCTGGATGCCATGTTGAGCAACGGGTTTTCAAAGACATAATGGCAAAGAAATGCCCAAGGTAGTATATTATCAGAACAACCTATTCTTTTCTCTTTTTCTTTTTTTGAAATAAGCATTATGTATATCATATATCAACCATAAAGATATACATATGAACCATTGAACAAACAAACACAACAATATTAGAGACCCTATAAACTCTAAGTCTCCAACAAAATATACAATGATACCGCTATTGGGACTTGAACTCAGGTCTCATGGATCAAGGTTCAAGTGCTTGACCAGTTGGACAAGCATCGATATCAGAACAACCTATTATTAACATGTGTGTGTTTCTTTTAGTTTGTCCATTGTCATTCATTTGAAAACTTGAAGAACAAAAATGCAGGATTGCTGCTCATTTGGATGAACTGGACTTTGACACCTCACTTGTTACCACAGAATGGTTCCTTTGCCTCTTTGCCAAGAGCTTGCCTTCAGAGGTTGGATCATTGTCAAATAAATTAGTACAAGATTGTTATTTTGTTTCCTCTCAGTGCTTATAATTTTCTCTGGCTCTTTTGTCAGACAACTTTGAGGGTGTGGGATGCCCTCTTCTTCGAGGGAGCACAAGTCTTATTCAATGTGGCCTTAGCCATCTTCAAGGTTACAATGCTCTTCCCAAGGACATTATTATAAGGAGAGAATGTTATTTATTAACTTTTATATTTGCAATTGCAGATGAGGGAAGAAGAATTGCTTGTGAACCATCAGGTGGGCGATATAATTAATATTTTACAGAAAACCACTCATCACCTCTATGATCCCGATGAATTATTGACGGTAAGACAATTTGCTTCTTGTTAAGACATATCAACATAGAACGACTACATGCCCAGTGGGGTTTGACTAGTGGTTAAGTCATCTCTCTCACCACCTCAAGGCCACTGGTTAACTTAGGCTAGAGTTAGATTAGGACTTACCGCTTTATTGTTGATAAAAAAAAATAACTTTTTTTCTTGATTCTGAACATGAAGGTGGCATTTGAGAAGATTGGTTCGATGACAACAGATACTATATCTAAGGAAAGGAAGAAACAGCAACCGGCTGTTAGGGCACAGCTTGATCAGAGATTGAGACGGCTAAACTCCCTCAAAATGGATGACGAAAGTATTTAACAATCACTGTCATATGTGAGAAAATCCTTGTAGTGAATGTGCCAAGGGAAGAAAGAGAGAGCTGTGGTGTACTTTTTGGTGTTGAGTAAGTAGGTGGAAAGTGTAAAATGTAGCAAATATTACCTTCCCAACGGTTAATTTCATTGCAATCAAGCTGGGGCTCTGCTGGACTTCTTTGCCCTCTCTGCTCTTTACCATTTCTTGCTATATTGTTTATAATTGATCCTTTTTTTTTCTTGATCCATGATTATTTTCAAGTTTACATGAATTAGAAACTGAATAATCTTTGGTTTTCGAATGAAATTGTCATGTAACATTGATGAAAACAGAAAAGAATGCACAATTATATGATTGTGAAGAAACTATTTGTTTGTCTTTGCTTGTTCTGCAATTCTACTGTTCCATATAAAAAAATGTGAGACCTTCTGTAGGAAAAAATTACAGAAAATAGCGAACTGTACACTACACTTTCTTTCTTCTGTTTCTTTACTATGCTCAACAAAAGATATCTAAAACTGATCTCTTTCACTCACATCACCAACAATGGTTCAACATCACCCATAGACATACTGGAGATCCCAGCATCAATATGTTCTTCACTTTCGGTGTCATTACCGTTCACTTCCTCAGATTCCTCCTCTTCTATCTTCTGATTCTGGAGGCTCCAATACATGATGCTGGCGGTCAAAGTGAGGATCATCTTCTGGTTCATCTGTTTCGATCACAAATCAGAGTAAGGATCATATGCTAAACCCACAAGATTGAGACACACAACACAAATTAATCATTGATTAGAGTTTTTGTATTTTTCAGTTTAAATGATTAAAGTAAGGATCATATGCTAAACCCACAAGAAGATTTAGCATTATTGTATTTTATAGATGCACCATGATTTGCTAGGAGAACACAAACAATACCTCTATGATGTCCTCCGGTAACAAGAAGATTGAGCAACCTAGCTTTCGGGCAACACTGATAATATATGTTGCATTGAGTCTCTTATCCTCATCTGCAATGCCCACCCACAGAATCAAAATGGTGTAACCTTGCATCCCTTATGGTTCAGAAACCAATATTTTACATAAAACACCATTATGTGTACATACCAGTTTTTCCCTTGGTCACAAGAGTCCAATTGACAACTCTTGGCTCCACTGCACTAAGAAGTTCAAGAAAGAAAATTCCATCTGAAAGGTTTTTATCCTGAGAAAAGAGAAAGAAGCAAGAAAAGTCCAATCAAACAAATAATCAGGCAATGCTTTAGAGTATGTTCACAACATAGTGTCCTTGTTTAAGCAGTTACCTTGAAGTTCTTCATCCGAGAAGATCTTCCAGCACACTTTACTTTATCATTCGCCCAGTTCAGAATGTCAGCATCAGCAATCTCTTTGCCTTTTCCTTGGGAGAGATATCTCAGGTTCTTTAGAAGTTGGAGCATCATATACCTCATGAGTTGCCATAAAAATGCTGTGGGAAGAGGGGAAAAATTAACATCTCTTCTCTTGTACAGTGAAAAAATTAATAGCTGATTATGAAGTTAGAGAGTGCTTACCAAGTATAAGCTTTTTATTCCCTTGAACAATATCGTTTCCAGCCACATTCACAAGGGAAAACTTTAATGCCTTCCCTATCTCTATAACCTGGTTGCAATTCTCAACTTTTCTAAATGGCATCTTTATGGGAGGCTTTGTTGCTGACTTCCAATTAACTGATCCTGGTGATACTTTATCAAGGGCCTCCAGAAGAACCCATCTACATGCACAAGCAATACTCAGAAAACTAAGAGCAATAAACTAAGGTTTGACATTGCTGGGAAGCAAATTAAAGTTCTCACCCATTTCTGAGATCCTCAAAAACATTATTGACATATGTAGAAATTCCAAGACTATTAATCCACAACCGAAAACATCTCTCTTCCCGAGAAGTTTGTACATCATCAGTCATCATCTCAGCAAATGAAACCTTTGCGCTGTCATTAGACAAACCATTTCTGCAAGAAAGACCAATATTAATCCACTTGTGTTAATCATATATATACAAAAAAAAATGTGATAACAGTGCATCCATATGTTCTAACACAATGTTCAAGTTCAACAAGCATTGATTATGTGCATCTGTATATTCCTTCCCTACAATATACTCATAACAATGAATGGATACAATGCTAAGAATGAAGTAATACAAACAAATATACCATAAAAATCAATATAATTTAGTGAAACCAAATCATGAATCAGTCATATGGCATAAGATTAGTCTCAGAAGGTGTTAATAAACAAAGCTAAATTTATTTTTTTAAACAGTCTTCACTTCCATGATGAGGGATGGTTATGCATGATGGTAGGTAATCAAAGGAAAGTGAAAGGAAAAAATCATTTATCACCTGTGGTGGAATAATTGCGCAACAAATGCAAGATTTAGATTTGGGGAACCCTCCGTAATATCCTTAGCAGTGACATATTGCTTGCATTCCAGTTTTTCAGCTTGCTCAACAACTAATTTTGCTCTTTCAGTGGGATCCTTAACATTTAAGCTACTGGGACTACTTATCTCTGGTGCTAGAGCAGTAAGAAGATATGCATAGGCCTCTCCATCCTGCAAACACATAAGGTTATGCATCATCAATGAGAGATGTAAATAATTGAAGAACATGAATACTATATCTAATATTTCTGGTGGCTGATATCAAATTAAAGATGTTTTGAAATTACTTAAACATAATGCACATCCTATCTGGAACATCATTCCAAGGAAACTAACAATATACATGACATAGGAGGGGCGACAAGTGCATAATAATCAAGGCAAGTTGCAAATATTACTATTATTAATGGAACCTAGAGCCTTAAATTGTACTGTAGACCAACTCCAAGCTCCTTGTACCTTTGTAGACTAAGAAATACATACAGCTCTTTTGGCACAAATAACCTCCTAAAACCATGCATACTAACATAAATTGTAAACATGTCGACCAAATTCAGGCATGAAGTGCTGTTGGGAAGCTGATAAGAAAAAATGAAGTGTTGTTGGAAAGAAACAGGTGCATATCCTCTTACCTTAACGTCAGAAGAGAAATTTGTAACCTGCTTTTCGTAACCCACTTTCTTAAGTTGAAAATTCATCCATTTTAGTAAAACCTTTTCAGGTGCCAAACCAATGAGCTCCTCCACCTCCTGCAAAGTTCCAATCATACCTCAAGTGAATATTAGAAACATACACACACACAATGTACCCTCCACTTATGTAGTCAATATCATCAAACCTTGCTGTCACCGCCAACCAGTTCTGCAAGTTGAGGAGTCTTCTTCAGATCAAGATCAGCTAGAAGTTGAATCTGTTGTTTTCACCATAAATGAAATGAAAGAGATTGTTGAAGGGATTTAGTGTTTAAAGTTAAAATAGAATAGTGGGTTCCTAAGGATAGATAAACAAAATTGTAAAATACATGAACAAGTTCATACCTTGACTATTTGAGAAATCAATCCCAGTACCAGATGAGGCTACATACATAAACAAAATAACAAAAAAAAGTTAGAAAATTTCTGCTAGGTAAAGTTTAACAGTGAGATTCCAGTCACCTCCTAAACTTACCCTTGCTTCAACCAGATCCTGTGTGCCAATATTTACCACCGTGCAGCCAATAGCCTTGGCAGAATTAAGGCAAAGAGTATGATTTTCATTTCTCTCCCAAGGATTAAGGTCCTTTTTAGTGTTAATAGCTCGTTCATCTATGGTACCAGGAACAGCTACATTTATGAGCTTACTGTATCAAGCAACAAAGAGAAGCATTGAAAAACAAGATGCCATTTATCCGTAATAACTGGGTATGGTTTCAACATAAATACCAGAGAAGAACTCCATCTCTTGCAAGATCAAATAGATCATTTGTTGACGGGTCCATCGGAAGAAAATCCTTCAAAAATTTATCTTCTGCTAGGTAGTTATTAATGTGGGCAACATAAGAAGCCTTCTCAGATGTATTGATAGTGTGCTGAAAAGTGGTTGTGGACGACTTCAAAAATGAAGAAGAATGTTTTTGAGTTCCTCCTTTGCCAGCTGCTTGGGTTTGAAGAGTTAAGGTTGCCTGACATTTCAAATCATCACATCCCACAAATTCAACATTGACAATACATTTTGTAACGGCTACAAAGCATCCACTAAAACTAACAAGAATGAGCAATAAATTCAACAAATTGAGCCAAACATGTAATTCACAATACCCCCAAAATTCACAAATTAAGACCATGTGATAATAAAACTCACTCGGAGGAAGGATTCAAAATCAATCTCCTCGTCCTCATTAGGGTATGTCTCCTTCAAGATTTCCTTTATCTCATCCTCATTGAACATATCGTGAAGAGTCTTCACTTTCGTAAGAATGGCCGGCATATCTGCCACCTTCACACTGCCTGATGTTTGATTTTTTACTGAAAGAAACTAAACCCAGTACATGTACGGCCCAATCAAATTCAGTTCACAACCAAATCCAATTTCGAATTCAACAGGAAAAAAAACAAATTTCAATAAAATATAAACTTTACTTTGGATTTGAGGCTGCGAAGCTCCACTTGGGTGAACTGGCTCTGCAGCCATGGATCAGAAACAAGGACTCCCACGAAGCTAGACATTGTGCCCTCTGTGTTAACGTAATACCGAGACCTAGTTGCCCAGAAAACCAATACAACACTTATCAAACATCAATTACTCACAAACGCCTCAAAAGCCACAAAAGCACCATGAGGACTGAAACAGAAAATTCAGATTGAAACCCAATTGCGGAATCAATCGGTAATAGCAATTAAAATTTGCGAGAGTACAATCCCGCACAAAATTGACTGATTTGAATTTTAGAAGAAAAAAATAAGACTCAGTCCTGTTTGGCCGGCGAGAAAACAGGATGGATAAAAACTAAGCAAAGAGAAAATAAGTAGAACCCGAAAAACAAAATCAAGAGGAGATTGCAGAGATGAACCTCGCAAAGCACAAAAATGAAAAAAAAAAAACGTAAGGTGCAGCGAGCATTACTTGGAGTGGGAGTAAGCTTCTTTCTTTGATATGAAAGGAGAGCAAAGACGGTTGAAAAATGGATTGATTCTGGAATCGAACGTGAATTGAATCTAAGAGAGGGAGAGACGGAAACGTGAAGAAGATAACAGATGGGAAGAAGACGAAGCAAGGAGGCGGTACCAACCTTTCTCTGTTTTGTTCATATTCCGATTTCAACGTGTGTGTTTGATTTTATAATTAATTACCAATTAAACCTATAAACATGACATGACTTCATTTTAACTCGTGTTTAATTTCGATTATAACGGCCTGAAATCAAGTATTTAATAAATTAATATATTTTTTTTGAAAAATAAATTAATATATATTTATAACTCGAATTATTCTTCATTTTTGTTATTATTGTTATAGTTTGGTTTTCTTAAAATCTCAAATTATTTATTATCATATCTACCATTAATAATAAAATATTATATTTGTCAAGTTTCATTGATTATGTAATGTTTTTTGGATCCCTTTCCTTGGGATAGTTTGTGCCAATTGAATTCGGTCACGTTTTGGTGATGACTTGGGGTTCTTGACAAAAACATTAAATATTTTATTAACTACATAATGTTTTAATTCTATATCCATAATAATAAATTGATTAGTGCATGTTAGTTTTAAATGAGGTACTTTCTTTTAGAAGGGTTGAAAAAGGTACTTGGATTTCTTAGTTTTCAATTTTTATTATTCTCATATATTATTTTTATAGGGTTTTTACCAACTAACAAGTTATTGTTGCAATATTTTATTGGTATTGATTCCAGTTTCGTCATGTTCGGCGCAAAACAATCACAATTCACCGACCTCCCATGTATACAATGATTCATAAGAATGAGCCTCTCACCGACACTTGGAACTTCTACGACTTTTTCGTTTATCTTCTTTTTATTCTTTGGTCGGTGCATTTTGTTTTGGGCCACCCAAAATATAACCCCAAGACTTATTTAAGGCCCAATAAAAATGAGTTATTTAAGGCCACACAAGTATTTTGCTTATCTATTCACTGTTTTTGTGTGCTATTGAGTTGTTTCTTCAGTCTCAGAGCCCATGCATGAATCCAAAGCATTTTTACCGTTTTGCCCTTTGCTGGGTGTTTCTTAATCTTGGTAGAATGTCAACGTTGGTATACATGGCTACTTACTAAGTTTACGTAACTTGAATTCAACCAACATTGCCTAGGATGTTTTAGACTAACCTTTACCTTAAAGTCTCCAACCACGCAATTCTAAATCTACCCCAAAAGAGCAGTACAAACAAATGGCATGATCATAAACAAAATAACATAATGGTGTTTATGTTGTGAAAAATCTGCCATTTCACTCGATTCCAACAGATTAAGTATGATACTTGGAACTGTTGGATTGATGACATGCATTCACTACTGGAAGACTTATTTCGTATCTTTGTTCAATATGTGCAGAGTCACAACTTAATAACAAAATTGCAGACAAATGATATGGAGTGATTGAACCCGATCCCAAATAAACCACAGATCCGGAAGCCAATTTAAGTAAAAATAGTGATCATAAGAGAAGAAATAGGATTCAGATACATGAATACAAAGAGCTGGGTGACACATACAATCAAAAAATGGTTTTCAAAATAAAGCAATTCAAACAAATCTGGATCTGGATCTGGACCATAACAACATAGGTTCAAGGAATCCTTAGAAGAACAAGACCAGCACACCCGACACTGCCAAAACCAAGTAACTCAAAACACCCCAGCTGATGCTCCTCTGAGAGGAAGAAGGCGTTGTTGTTGAAGACATCGGAGAAGAGCTAGCAGAAGCTGCATCAGCTGAAGGAGCATCAGCAGCTGGAGCAACATCAGGGGCTGGGGCCGGAGCTGGGGTTGGAGGTATGTCTGTGCCAAAGATGGCCTCAGGGAGAAGAACCTTGTCAACTTGGTAGACGGCAACAGGGTCAGTGGAGTGCACGCTGCTGCTCACTTTCGTGCTAGTCCAGCCCGAGCCAATGTGGATCGTCCCAGAGACATCAGTGAAGTTCAGAGTGTACATGCCACCTGCAAATGTGCTCACGGGACCGGCCTGGCTAAGGTTCTTGAACTCAGCTAAGCTGTAGTAATGGGGCACGGCGTGGAAGAGGAGGAGTGACTTGAGCTGTGCTTGGGTGAGGTTGGCGAGGGACGGCTTCTTCAGAGCCGAGAAGGCACTGTCTTTGGGCACAAACATGGTTTTGCCTTCTTCGGTGTCATTGGCTTGGTTTTGGAATGTGTCAATGACATCGGTAGATACAATATAGTCGAGGAAGGTGTGGAACGGCCCTGCTACAGAGAGCAGTTCAGTGAGATTCACATAATCTGGAGCCGGAGCTGGTGCTGGAGTTGGGCTCAGCAGGAGAGGTGGAGCTTTTGCACCATAGGCTGATGAAGACAACAACATTATTGTGGCTCCAACCATGAAAATCATGGACAACTCCATTTTTTTTTTTATACCTTTGACTAAATCTGTTAACCAGATCCTCAATTCCTGCAACAACCAAGATTCGTCACTATCAGATCTCAGCTTAACAACACCAACACAAGATTTAGATTTGGTTTCAAAACCAAATCTAATTCAGCTTAAAATTGGAGTTAAAGTTTCTTCCAAATCAACCCAATTCCTGAAACTCTTCAAAGGCAATTGCTTTTCTTCCTCATTTACTCTACAAATGACTGCAAGAACCAACCTCAAGGCCCAGATTTGGCAGCTTGACATAGGAAATTTGGGGTTAAATCACTGGAAAATTGGCCCATTTGCTGGCTAAACTCACATAAACACAAATTACCAGTAGCAAATTCTAATTATAGAGGTCATAAATCAATTCATATTCATTACTCATACTGGGAAGAGGTTCTTTAAACGAAACACAATGCACATCAAGTTGAGAGCAAATGCCAAAGAAACAGATCTAGATCAACCAAACCCAACAAAACAAAACAAAACAAAACAAAACAAAGGAGAAAATTGAAAAACAAATCATGAAAACAGAACCCATTTGCAAGAAATGAACCATACAACTGCAACAAAATGAGATTCAAGAAAGCAGAACCACTGACCTGAGAAGGAAGAAACGAGAGAGAAAGGGTGGTAATGCAGTGAGAGAATGTAATGAGCTGTGACCTAAGAGACTATATAAAGATGAGATTTGTGAGATTAATTAGATAAAAAAGACAACTGAAGAGGGCAAGTACCAGCTGGTCTGGTGGGGATGGATATAAAGGGTTAAAGAAGAGAGAGAGTAGGTAATAAATTTACATACACACAACACAAGGCTTGTTTGAAAACATGGGATTGTTTTCTTGGAAAAGGGAGGAAATATTTCTGTAGTGGAAAGAACTTTCTTGAGAAACAAACAGACATTATAGGATGGTGAGCTTTCTAAATCACACTGTAACTAATTCAATTTGAATTGATTTTTAATCCTTGGTACACCATCCTTCTACTCCACTTTAAATTGCAATGCACTATTAGCGTTTAAAATTAAAATGGATGAGAAAAATATTAGATTACCATATAATATCATGAAATTGTATGTTTTTTTTCCATGTATAACTAGGCTTTCAAAGTAACCTTAGCAGTAATAATTTGAGACTTTAGACCTATTTGTTACTACTACCTACTCTAGGACTAATTATCTATTGAGATGTTTTTATAAAAAAAATTATCTGTTGAGGTTTAGTACTGTAGTTTAACAAAATGTTTGTTCAAGTTGACAGCGTTAAAAGTATGATACAATTAAAAGTTTAATTGGATAATCGAATGTTTCTTAAATAGTGATTAGATTCATATATTTTAGATATAAGACGTAAAGATATTTTCTTACATACAAATCAAATTGAAACGATATAAATTATACGTGACTCTACACTACACAAAAAATAAACATGAGCGTTACCGGATGAGGATGTACGTCAAAGATCAAGATGTTAAAGATCGTTCTACCTAAAAAATTGAACTCATAAATAAAGATATCAAGATACTTATAAATGATGGCAAAAGCCTCGTTTAAGGGCAAGGCTAACGAGGCAACGTTGATGCCACTAACGCGGAGTCAATGAGATAGCATCGGC
>JAYMSW010002638.1:0-13482 GCA_036897725.1 Erodium texanum | reverse complement strand
TTAAAAAAAAAAAAAAAAAAAAAAAAAAAAAAACTCCTCAAACCACTCACACTTGTTAATTTTGGGGAGTAAAAAAAAAAGACCGAAAAAAAACGGTGGAAGCGTAAAATTTGTATAGAGTATTTGGTGCCAAATGTTGTTCAGATCTTCAATTTTCCCGGTTCAAAATCGCGAGGCAAATTTTTCGCAATCTTCTTTCCTGGTTTTTCAGATTTAGAGACGATTCACAGGCTTGATAAGTGCCGCATAACAAATTGGGCGGTACATTTTGGCTGAAGAACGAGGACATTCCAGACCGCTGCAGCGACGAACTCCAGAAAGCTCTCAATGCTTCTCGCCTTTGCTAATCCATCTCTCAGGCAAGCCCTATTCGTGTTTACGTCCGCTTTTCTTCTTCACCTCGCGTTTGGTTGCCGAGAAAATGGGAAAATGAAATCTCAATTTGTTGTGTCATTAACAGAAACCGTAAAAATTGAAATACCTTCTGTTCTCCCGTATCTTTCTCTGCATGCGAAAACCGCAGAACGATTTGATCCTCACAATGTCCAACGAATTCCTTCTGTTTTTGTTTGATTCCCGTTTTGATGCCAGTATTTGCTTTTTTATCAATCAGCTAGGATTTGTTTGATGGATCGGATCGTCTGAGAACTATTCAGTGAAGTTAGTGGCATTGATGTGTGTTAAGGTTTGATTACAAGATCGTTCTGGGACGAAGATCTTTTGTTTGTCAAAGTGATTCCATTACCTTTCATTTTTCTGCATTTTCTCAGTCATCAACATTTGTTAATGGATTTAATCCTTGCAACTTTGAATTCCTTTTGTGATTGTTTGCTTTCCTATCGAATGCCTGTTTTTTCTCTGTTACCAGTTTGATTGATGGGTTCGTTTGAGAGCCATCTAGTGAAGTTTGCTGGGTGTGTTAAGGTTTAGTAAAAAAATTGTTTCAGGATGGAGATATTTGTCTGTTAAGGTAATCTGTAATCATGTCCTTAAACAACATAATCCAAAATAAAGCTGCTTGAAACCTCTAGCTTAGCCAATGATGTGATGATTGCTGATCAATCATTGTGGAGGTGGGTGGAGATGTAAATTAGATAGAACTTGAGAACATAGTGTACCATGGGGTTGAACAAACAATAATAATGTGTCATTTGAAGGTCAGATTGTGGTACTAATATCTGTGTTGTCAAAACGTGCCTTAGGTCTTGTTATATTATGTGCTATCTTTAGAATATTTACTTATTATAGCAGCCACCCAAATTTAATAATGTACCATAGAAAGTAAAACTGGAAGAACTATGGGGAACGACGATGTTACGCATCTGTCCCGAAGTAGTGCATTATGTTCACCACTCAGTCTGTTAGGTTACCTGTCTGGTCATTTATGTTCAGTGGTCGGTAGCTTGAAGCTTGTATGTGGATACCCTTCTACTTGTCCTTTCCAAATGACTTATTTTCTAGGTAGGGCATCATTTCTGATGAACATGCAATCGGGTGCTGATGGTGTTCCATAATATCCTTAGTTAATAAACTATTATATTACATGATGATTATTGGTTTACATTCTGCATTAATTACTCAGACATAAGAGGAGGGCCTCTTATGATTATTTATTGTATCCAAACCCTTCAAAACATAATACAGTACTTGACACACTGGTAGGAATAATTACCAATAACTGAGTGGATCCTTCAAACATGAGGATACTTTTTGCTGATTCGAAGCTGTTGCTCCTGCTGTTTGTTGCCTCTTCTCAGAGCTCCAAGACTAGATCTACAATAGAAACTATAGAATTAATAAAAAATTGTATATATACATATTTATTCAAGTAGAGGTATGCCTTTTGTAGCTCCAAGACTTGGGTACAAATATATTTCTCGCTGCATGCATATGTAGGTTTGTTATGGAAAGCACATGCTATGACTAGGAGCTCTGTTTGTAATTAAGTCATTTAGCACCATGATCCTTTAAAAGTCAATCTACTAGCCGAGTGAATAGTGAAATTCTCAATTGATTATGAGCTGACTTTAGATAGGAAAACTACGCTTTAGATTCAGTGGAAGTGTAAATTGAAATTTTAGTGCAGAGATAATGGACTTACAATCAGCATCTGTTTTGATCCAGTACTCTGTGTTTCCATTTGAGTTGCTGCCATTTGGTACAAAATGGGACGAATTTGATTGGCTGTTGTGGCGTTTTATGCTCCTCTTTAAGATGGCTTTCTGGGGAAATATTACTATGTCTTCATCATGGAGCATTTGGTTTCCATGGCTCTGCCTCCCATCACAGGATACATTCCTTTTCTTCTGTATTTTCTGGCTCTTGTCATGATTTTGAATAGTTCTTGAGCTTTCAGGGTGAACTTTTTTGTGGAACATATGAAGGATCTGCACTCAACACATTGTAGAATAAGGAAACTTGAATGAGAGTTCATAATTTGGATAATCACACAACCATTAAGTTTAAAAACCTGTAAAATACTGAGTGTTTTAAGGGAAAAAATTAATTACACAGAGAACCGAGGCAATAATTTGGTTGATGAGCAAAGCTGTTTGTTTGTTTCCATTAGGATCAACCCATGAATATTGTCAGGACAAGTATTCTGGAACTTTTTATTTTCAAAATGAAATTTCTGTAGATGCAAAATTTTGAGAACATGTTCACTTTACTGTACATGTATTGCTTAGGGTGCATCTGGAGGGAATAACTAAGAAATAACTCAATGTGGAAGTAAAAATATCAGTTGAAGTACCTTGCGCAGCTTTGTTTCAGATTCAGCAGTTGCAGTAGAACTCCTAGTTGAAGCATGCAGCATTTTCTTTTTGAGCATCTTTTTCATGAGTTGCACAGCAGATTTGTCTGCTATCCTCTCTGCTCGTTTTTCATCCCTCTCACATTTGACTCCAACATTATCCTCTGCTATTTTGCTCTTCTGAAACAGCTCTCCTAGTGATGTTCTGTGTTCCTTCTTTGCCACAGCTGTTGTTTCTGATAATTCAACAGCTGAGCCAAAAAGATATTCTTGGAGTGGACAAAGTGAAGTTCCATTTCCATTGATCTCTAGGCCTTCGTTTGGTTTTCCACTTAGTGTAATTGTGCTACCATGGCTGTTTCGCCCAGTACTTGTGTGACTGGTTCTTCTGGACGAGTCACTGTACCCATTTTCTTTTGCTTCAGCTCCCAGAACCTTCTCCAACTCATCGTTGATGATCTTTAATTCATTCTCTGTTGCTTCAGTTTCTTTTCCCGTTATATTCTCGATTGAGATGGAGAAAGTTGGTGTAGATGATGGACCTGCACCAAGGGTTCCAATTGCAAGGAATCCATGGAAGAGCTCAGATGCTGCAGCTGATGACTCTTCTTCTCCATAGTCTTCTTCTACTCTTGCTGTTCCTAAACCAGCAAAAGATCTCCGGCGATGGTCTTTTGGGGCTTGCCTGAAGGGGCTGGTACCATAGAGTGGCTTTGGATAGTAGTGTTGCTCATCAAGCGACGGCTGCCCTGAAAGACAAGTACAAGAGTGTCTTGACACAAACGTTAAAAAAAAAATGTGAATGACAACGAGGCTAACCTGTGAAACATGTAAAATCTTTTTTGAATAGTTGCGTGTTGTACAAAGATTGTTGTGATTATGAAGCCGTTATTTATTTGGTATGTGAAGTATATAGACAGGGACACATAGTCTTTGCAGTAGCAACATTACTTGTAAGGATCCCAATAGATTTAACCATGTACACTATGAAAGTTCTATCTGAAGTGCAGTGTTAATTGATTTGAGTATGCAGACATTAGCAGATAGTCTGATTGCAATTGTATGTGTAAAATGTACACTGAAATAGTGTCAGAAGTAAGTGGACATAGCAGAATATGACTTACCAATAGCAAAGTCCTTGTATGTTTCACTGCTATTCTGGCGGAACTTCCGGTGCACCCAACCAAGTAACTGCAACAAAGATATGAAATATTAAGTTATAGAATATTTGGGGATTTAATGGCTCTCCTATGTATTTCTGTGAGAGGAATAACCTTCATCTTGATATCGGTATGCAACAAACTTGAGCTTTGAGTACTTTGGTGGTGAGGAGAGCATGTGAGATAAATAGATTAAGCAGTTCTTCTTAGCATCCAATAGTCAGATAAATGCTGGTAGATAGGAACATAGAGATAGTTACAAGATTTTGGTTGACTATTCTTGTCAAGATCAAATCAAGTTGTCAATTGGGAAGTGGGTCCTTAACCCTAAGGCTGTAGGTTCTATCTAAACATTGCTCAGTCATGTTCATGACCAAAATTGGTTTAAGGGTGATGGTTTTTTCGTTGGTATTCGCCAGAACAATTAGCACTACATGGACATAGTGTTATACGCAATAGTTGTCACGTGTCTGGTGGACCTGTATTCTAAGATACTGTATTAAAGAGCCTGTTTATTCATATACACACTATGCATGAGACAGGATGTACCTTTAATTCTGATATAATGGAGATCTTTATCAGTAATACTGTATTACTCAAAAGGTTACAAGTAGTTAACAATTCGTAACCAATGAATGTACTGGCTGAAAGGATCAGTATTTATTGATTATAATAGAGTGAAAGGGTTTACCTATATATTTGTATTCAGTGTTGAAACAAATATATCACCTCTGGATAAGTTATGATTGCAGCCAACTTGAACATGCAAAAGCAACTGGACGCACATGAAGTTTTTAGATGGCAAAACCTAATACTGGTTGCTGTGAGTTGAGGCTCCAACAGGATCTGAAATGACAATTAGGGTATGACTAAACTTGTACTTCTGACAATTATTTTCACTTCTATCTCATCATGAAGTAAGTAGTTACAGTTAATAATCTTATTTGGTCCTCTTTTGTTGATTTATGAATACAAACTTTTTGATTTTTAGAAGAGATAAATTATTTTATCAATTTTTAATGAGCCAACCATATCAAGTAGTTACCACGAGAAGAGGTTTTATGATCTCATGAATACCTGATACTGTTGTTGTGGGACAGTAAATTGACAATATGCAGTAAGGTGGTTTCCTTGTTTATATGTCATATTCATAGTCTTTGCCATCAGAAATGGGTTTTCTATAGAAAAGCCTGACTGGACCCCAAAGCTTTTACTAATTCAAATCTCAGTGTGACCCACAAACATCGTGCATAAGAAGAGTGAGCTGCAAAAAGAGAAGCATGCTTTTTGCTTGAAGACAGAGGTAAGAGTTTCATTCTTCACAATAAATAAAAAACTTGTCTGAGAAAGGTCAGTAATAATAAAAGAAAGACAGCACTAGTGCATTAGTATTTATAAGGTTTGAAGATAAGTGATTCTAAATAGAATATCATATCTGTGAAAATGATAGAGGTAGACCATGTTGGTTTAAATCTCCATAAAATTTTGAACGTAAGGTTTTAAGAGGTCAGGATTACATGTAATTTAGACAGACATCAATTCTAAGCTTTAACAAAGTTCGTATCAAGCTCAACAGCCTGAATATACGAGCCTGGTGCAGATATAGCTGATGCTGATGGTTATTTAGCTATCACACTCTGGATTATTAAGTGTTTAGAATTTAATAGATATTAGTATGATGATTCATGTAAGGTTTGTGTTATGATTTTCCTTTCTAATGGTTATATAATTCTGACTAGATTGCAAGTGGCCTAATGATTTTAGTTTTTAGCACAGTATTTGTTTTAGTTAACTTAGAAACTGAACTGAATAAACCATGAAGGTAACTTATATTTCTCAAGCATTCCGAATATACTTATGAAAGTTGTTTTTTCTTTGAGAATTGATTGAAGCTGTTCATCTCATTAAGCTGAGAATTGATTGAAGCTATTCATCTCATTAAGCTGAGAATTGGTTCATACTTTTTTCTTGGTTGCATTGAAGATGGAATTCAATGTCGTGACAACTGACAAGTCGATACCAGTAAAGCTGCCTATACTTTCAATATTGGAAATGATGATATCACTAGATTAATAACGAGACATTAACATGTACATTGCAGTTAATGAAATATGTTGAGATAATATTTTAGGGTTCAATACTAGATATTATCAAGCAAGATGATGCTTGGACATATAGACCTGGATTCCTGTATATTGTGTAAGGCTCGTGTCATTTCCTTGTACGTAACAATCTACTTGAGGGAATATTGATGAGATTGGCATCCTTAGATCTCAAGTATAATATCATGGGTTGTCTGCGGATTCTGTTTGTTTTTTCTCCAGGGCTGCTAGTTCCTTCTTGGAACTTGCTTCCCCTCTTTAGTAATTTTCTTGTTATTGCCAACAACAAAAAAAAAAAAGATTTCAAGTATAATTGTGCTAGGTAGAATGAGGTGACGAGGATAATACGAGTAGAAGATCTCAAGGAGTTTTGGACTCACAGGCTTTGTTGTTGTTAGAAGTTGGGAGCTCATTTTATTCTCTATATTTCAGTCTTTTAGTTATCCTCTTTCTACACTAGATAGAATGATATAATTATAACATGCCAAGTTGCCAACTAACATTAATGGTTTGGAAATAAATGAGCAAGACTGACAGAACGCATACATCATCCGCGTTAAAAGATGAAGAATAGAGTCAGGTGAGATTTTTACTTGACTGTGTCTAAAGTCCTTAACAGGCCCGCACTGTGACAAGTGCATCTTGGACCCTCCAGTTATGGGGAAATTTGTCCCAATGCCTTTGACTTGCACTGAAGAAATTGCCTTTTGTAGCAAAGTGGGCTAGCATTTATACCTTTTTGTATATTAGAGATTCTCACAGGACACGGCATAATAAACTGGCAAAAAGATAGGTTCAATGAAAATATGGTGTATCATGTGAATAATGTATTAAGATGAGTAAACACTGTTGGCTTCACTGCTGATGATCTTGTTCATACAAGGACATAATTGATCTAGTCATGTATGAATAATATTATTAGTAATACCGACCTTGATCATATGTTTGGCATGTGGACAGGGTGACGATGATGGCTCTGCACCAAACAAGTGTATAGTCACAGGCTGGGTGAACCTGTAATCACCACAGAAACCAAATGGCCTGGAGGAGACTGACCAGCATCTGGAACTATACCCATTTAGGTACTTCTCAACTTCTTTAGACAAGGCATGCTCTTATTTTCTACTATTTTTGTTTGTTCTCTAGGGAGCCCTAGGTTTTCACAATATTTCATTAGTCTTTTCATTGTGCTAACATTTTTAAATGTCATTTCAAATGCTTCTTATAATGTGAATTTTGCTTGATCAGCCTGTCATACTCAGATCAGATCATTGATAAGAAAAAATGAAGTGATATGTGAAAACGTGTTTTTGCTATTTATTACCCTTGTTCAATGCGGTTTGAGAGTTTTAAGGATCTGGCAATCAACTTCTTCAACTTGACCCCCGATAAATGTTCTTTGCCTTACCAAAACAATCATAACTGTGAAATCTATGTACTGGGCCAAGACAGAGTAAATTCTAGCTTATTTTCCTTCCCCCACAAATTTACTACATACCCATTTATAATAGATTGATACCTCTGTCTTGGTTTCAGATTTGGATCCTTCTAGTTAGGCTTTAGTCAATATATTTTGACCAAAATAGATCTATAATTAGATAGGATGATGAAAAAAATGCAATACTGCATTACAATAACAGGAGTAGAGCAAGCAGTCAACCACTAATTCTCACATTCTTCTCTTTTTTAAAGCAAAGTTTACTTGAAGCCACCGGCTCTCATTTTGCCGTGATCACAATGACTGTTCTAATCTTGTGTGACCTAGTCTGCTAGAGTTCAGATTATTACATGGTCAAAATAGCCACCACTCTAGCGTGTAGCGTAGATTTTCATGTATTTATTATTGTTTGTTTTTTTCCACTTGAGTTTGTATATTAAGAAATGGTGTTTCTGATTAAAATGCAAATTGATTGTGCTTAATATGGTGAATGATGAGATATGCCCACAAGGTGGCTAGATCAGGTTGGAAACTAAGGTGGACCAAGTTCATCAGGAAGGTGCTATGGACGTTACTGAGGACACCAATTCTGAATTCGTTACCAGATTCAAACATGACATGTTGCAGCCCGGGGACCTGCAGTTGATATGCTACAGTGCAATTCTATCAGCATTGGACTTTTCCGGAAACAGAGGGGATTTATATATGATTTCCACTGCCACTTTTTCTGGGCCCTATTCATGCTCAGCCACAGGACGTGTATTCAACTGGATTCACTTCTGCTAGTGAAGCCTTTGCTCTAGCTATTAGTAATGGTAAGTGTACATTTTTCATCTATGGTCATTTCTTGAACTTCTTTTTATAGATATCCCATATATTTTTATTTCCAAAAAGAGGTGCAAGTTGAGGTATTAAAGCTGAGTACATGCGTTTTAGACAACTTTGCATTGCAATTCATATGGTGTTATGTGCTAAAGTATAAAATTTACATCACGCACAGTATAATCCTTAGAATGTAACAATTTAACTCACTTGTTTGTCATTGTCCATGACGTCAAACTTATCTTAATCAGTCGTGTTTTCTGAAATAATTGTGATAGAGACTGTAGAATCTTATATCATTGGTTGCGTTTTCTGAAATAACTATGATAGAGATTGTAGAATTTTATATCATTGGCCGTGTTTTCTGAAATAACTAATGATAGAGATTGAAGAATTTTATAGCATTGGCTAGTGTTTTCTAAAATAATTATGATGGAGATTGCAGAATCTTAAATCAAGATATGGTTATCATGTCGAGCTCCACGTTTAAAGACTGGACCTTAATAGTTAAGACTGATGTGAGACTTTAACCTTAAGGCTTAAACTATTAGGTACAAGACCCAACTAGAACTAATAGTATATCAAGTAGTCATCAAATTAAGACACTTCAATCGATAAAAAAGACCCGTGTGACTCCAAATGAAACATCTAGAAATGCACTGAATATGAATGACTGAAGTCCATGCATCTTGTGATGACTTTTTTTCCTTCCTTATCGGTGTTTGTTTGTTTGCATTTTGTTTTTGATATGTTAAAATTGCTTTAATCAGTGCTCGAGATTAAATAAAAAAAGAACTTGGCTGATTAAGTGTGTTACTCTCAGTGACAATGGGAGGTGATCTGTATCTAAATCCCACCATTGGCCAACAAGGGTTGGTGTCCGCTGATCAGGAGATGAAGAGAACCTTATGCCCCACTTCCTGCTCAAATGTTTCAGGCTCTCTCTCATCTGTAAGTATCATTCTTGGTTTTTGCCTCTCTTCCTCTCAACATTTTGTATCTTACTTTGGCTTGATCCCATGGGCCAGTTACAGAGTTTTGCAATAACCCGACAAACTCATTGTTGAGCTATGATTTTGTGTTACTCCTCCAGTGTAGAGAGAGCTGCAGTTGATCAAAATGGCATCATTGAGCCTCATTACATGTGAACTATAATCAAAGGCAGGTCCTGGTATTATTTCCCATCTTGAATCACCTTATGTATGGCTCATATTGAATCATGCTCATCTAACACCCAAATCATGGGTTGTTTCCTTCTGCCTTTTCTGATATGTAGACGTTTCAACTGAAGCGGTCGATTGATCCTAAACTTGCCTGGTTTACTGACAAGACTCACTAATCACATGTTGTTAAGGGTCAATCTTACATCGTCATTATTGTTAGAACCATGATCATTACGTTGAGAATGCAGACATTTGACCAGTTGACCAAATAAGCTTTGATATCACTAATTACATATTATTGCTTCTATTTCCTTAGCTTGATGACCTTCTCCGTGCATGTGATTTAGGTAAAACAGAGGTGCTTTGTTAGGGCATCAAGCTTTGCCACTTCCTTGCCCCTAAAGCAATTTTTACTTCAATAAAGATGTGTGTGCTATGCTATCCCTTGTGAAGGACCATAACACAAGCTTGGCAGGTAAAAAAATTTCAAATCCTAACCTGCCCATTTTCATATTTCTTCTCTATAGAATTTCTATATATGCATATCCTTTCCTGATCGGATTTATGTTATATATACTCATATATACCGTATAGTTCCAAAAGTAACAAATCTCCATAAATGATCTCCCAATTATTCAATTTAGCCTCTGAACTTGTGACCTCACCGACTTAAATTGTTCATGGGATTTGTTCGACTTGTGGTCATTGCCCCGTCTGAAAAGATCTACTAAATTGTATAGCGAGTCTGCATCTAGAGGCCCGTACAACTTCCCTTTTTTTTAATGTGCAAGAGCTCAACGTATGTGATGTTAACTCTTCAGCACCCTATATGTCCCAAGTACCCAATACTTACTTTCTGGGTCATTCGATAGCTTTTTTCTATGAGCAAAGTCAGTGTGGAGCGGAGAATTTATGGATTACGTAGAAGGGAGAAAGAGCCGAAATAGGAGAGAGATACTGAATGTTGACAATGGATGTTGACGTTGAAGTAATCCCACATCGAAAGTAAGTGAGGGAAATAATCGATTAATAAGCATAATGAAGTCTCCATCCATTGACTTGAGCTATTGGGTTGGATAGGGCTTTGATATGATACGAGAGTTTGGTTTGTTCAACGGCCCGTTGCCACCTCCATCTTGTGGTCTCCAGTAGGTGTGGATTCTATTTAAAAATGAGTATAATTACAAACAAACAAAAAAGGGGCGGGGGGGGGCTTAACACAAATGAATTAGACTTTAACTAAAAATGGTTCAAATTTGGCCCAATTTTGATGGCAGTCGGTTCTCGATTTGACGGTTTTTTTGCTCAACCCTTGTCTCTAGTTCATATACAGATGTCCAGACTTTAACTAAAAATGGTTCAAATTTGGCCCAATTTTGATAGCGGTCGGTTTTCGATTTGACGGTTTTTTTGCTCAACCCTTGTCTCTAGTCCATATACAGATGTCCAGTCTTTGCTTTAGCTCACATGTAGAAGTCCAAGTCCTACACGTGAGTGGGCGTGTTGAAGTATATAACTTTAAATATGAATTATGTAACCTTTTGGGTTGGATAAGACTTCGACAGTTGATGGTGTTTATTGTTGCATCGTCGTTTTCTTTTAGGTTAAATATGAATTTTGTAATGTTTGCGTCGCTTTCCTCGTGGACTAGTGACGTTTGCGTCAATTAAAATTCTAGTTAGAAAAAAAACGTTTCTTCAATTCTTTTATCACGACTTGACGTTTGGAGTCAGAAAAACTCGATAGAAATATTTATCCATGATAGCCTCATGGGAGGTATCATATTATGATTTCATATTTATATAGATTCACCTAAACCTTGCAGTCAGAAATCGAGATCCTAAAGATAACGATTATGATAATGTTCTCACGAGTGTAGCACTGCCACATGAAGAAAAAACAGGCAAGCCCTAGACAGAAGTGGTTGTCCAAACCTTTTGGCTCTCACAAAACAAACAAAATGGATGGAGACAATACGGTCCTCACTCCTTTAAGGATTTCAATCTTTCCCTTTGTTTCCTCCCTACTCTTCGAAAGTGACCCCTATACTTCACACTCATTATTTTGATATCAAACACCAATATTAAAATGCTAATCTCATGCTTAATTGGTCAAATTCGGAGTAAGAAATGAACTCAAACACTCTTCCTCTTTTTCAAATTGTATTTTTATTTATCTGGTAACGTTGTGAGTTCAATTTTGATTATTATATCGATGATTAACACTTAATCAAAATTTGGTACTTATATTATGTTGTGATTTAAATTTTGATTATCAGATAAACAATTAAGATACTTTTGACTTGAACTAACTTTTTTAACAACCAAATTGAGCTAGGCTACCTCCATCTATAAAGCATACGAGCTTGCTAAGCTTCAGTTTTAATTTACACTTGTTTGGATAATTAGACCTCTAAACAACTTTATATTCTAATTAAGTCCTTCACATCTACTCTCTATTTTTTTAATTTGCCTATAATGACCAACATTTGACCAAATCTAATGTTGGTACTTGGTAGGATATTACTATTTTCACAATATATTGAACATATATGGAAAGGTTGCCGATTAGACCACACTCAACCCCACACAAGATTGCGAGGTAGTACCCAATTTGGTACCAGTTTAACAAAAATCTATTTTAGCAAGTACAAAAAAATAGTCATGCATTGCAAGGGCATAAACGTATTTTCAATTCTCACCAATCAGTTACACCTGGCTCTCAGCATTTGAGAGAACTACCAAAGGCTAATTTCAAGTTCATTCTTTCCGATCTTGCTTTAATTTAATTCACGTATTTAAAAAGTGATGAATTTATAATTAGATGAAATAAAATAAAACAAAAATTCATAGTTATATTGGAATAAAAACTCATAGTTTGATTACCTTAGATAAAACAATTTATAACGAAATTGAAATTAAAAAAATAAAACAAAGTACATTTTTCAATTCCAAAGATCCTGCATATAGACCTCCTATACTAAAAATTTGAAATTTGAGTCTTCATAGCCCTAATATAGGGCACCAAAAACAAAATTATAGGTCTCAAGAGGGGGAGAAAATGGGTATTTTAAAGGCTACCGGCCAAAGAGAAGGCAGCATAGAAGTACACACCAAATTGACAGTTCAAAAAGGAAAAGAGAAAAATAAATATAGAAAGAAAAAAAACCACTATCCAATGCCATATCATAATTCATAACTACGATATTAATTAGAAACATTAATATATCATCTCCACCACCAAGGACCACCACTACTCAGAATAGGTCACTTCGGATTTGGCCACCTCATAACTATCTTCACCTAATCACGGAACTTAACTCCAAAGCAAGAGAAACTAACAGCAACATTTTGTCAACAATAAAGTTTAAAACATTTTCCCGGAAAAGAGCCAAACAACCTGACAGCCGAGAAAATGACTTCCCGCCGGTCACTGGTGAAGAAAAAGCTGACATCAATGAGGAGACTTTGTCATTAAAGTGGAGCTTCATTAAAAGGATAATATCTATTTTCGAGTACGAACATATATTAAAAAATCTAATCAACCAACAAAAATAAATTCTTATATATGATTTTTGCTTTTACCGAAGCAAAAGTTGTTCTGGAAAAAAAAATCGAGTTGATTTTGGCTAGACATTTGGATTCCAAAGGCTCCACAAACGCGAATTGAATAATCCCAACACGTCCGGCAATACCTTCCTGGCCAAACCCTTGTGTGTGCTCGCCGTCGCCGACATTACTATATTTTTCTCGGGTTCAGCCTCCGTCTCCGCCGCAGCAACAACCTCCAGAACTTCTCCGATAAAGTCATTTGGCTCTTCCGCTTCGACCCTTTTGGCTATATCGTCTTTGCTTCTCGCCGGAGAATCTAATCGCAGCTGCGACGGCGACAGCGATACCTCTTCATCTGGAATGCTCTTCGATGACGAAATCTCCGGCACCGGTGGATCTGGTGAAGGCGGAGCTGGGAGGTCAAGGGGCTTCTCATTCGGCACCACGCGACGGCCCGTCTTGTCCCTCCGCTTGCCTCTGGCTGTCCTCCTTCG
>JAYMSW010002637.1:0-13483 GCA_036897725.1 Erodium texanum | reverse complement strand
GGTCATAGATTGGAATTGCCAAGGGTTGGGGACCGCCCAGGCAGTACAATTCCCCCGAGAGATGATCTCTCTTAACAGTCCATAGTTGGTAGTCTTAAGCGAGACGAGAAGCTCAACATTTGATCATAAGCTCTTAAGATGCCAATTACGTTTGTAGGCCCGCTCTCAAGTTAATGTACGAAGTGTCCGTCGTGATTGCACAAAGTCAAGCGAATGAAACGGAGAATTGATTAGAAATACGAATTGTTCAGTTTTAGATTTTTTAGATCGTTTTGCCAGAACGTTGACCGGATAGGATGGGGGCCTCCAAAATTTAGTATACAATTTTTAATTTAGAGATAATTTTCTATTGAATTCGTACTTACAATCACGTACAACACAGATTTACAACCTTTGATGAATTGAGCTTAGATTAGTCAAGCAAAAATTTACAACCTCTATTATCTACCTAACAGTGAAAGAGCAGAATATCCTTGAAGACACTAATAAGATGTTGTTGACAAGCGCTTGAGAAAGAAATGAGGTACTTCCAACAAGGAGACAAGGACAAGATGAGAGACAAAGAAGATGGTTGGTTCTTCTGCAAAAATCAGTGGAGGAGATGGTTTGTTCCTATGGAAAAAGATTTGAAGTTATCAAATAATCTTAATTTTATTTAATATCTAACAAAATAAATATATATACCCATCTTATAAAAGACTGGAGACAAAAAGACTTAGATTATTTATGAGACACAAATGATGTTTCCTGTTAAGAAAACTAAAAGATTGTTTATGAGAAACATGTGATGTAATTGGATTCGGGTTCTGAAGTGTTGCTTGCAACAAATAAAGTTCCTATAAAAATGTGAACTCCATACAAAATAGAAAGGAAGGACACAATACCTCGTGATGCTTCCCTCCACCATACGTTTGTGTACCCTATTTAATACTCGTAATTATATTAATACCCTAAAATCATAATATTTAAACCCTCATCTTCCTTTTCTTTACCCTCGGAAAACTTATAATTATATTTTAAACCCTATTCTTTATACAAGAAAGTAGAAAAATAAATAATAAAAGATGTCCCTACCCTGAATAAACAAAATCATATTCCAAATTGAACAAAGCTTGCTTATCACATTTTTACTTAAATAAGTCCGTTTCTTTGTATTAAATACTTATTACTGGGCCATCAAATCAAAATAATTGGTAAAATAATGAAATTTAGTAGATGATTGCGGGAGAGAAGGCAAGGGACCCAAATCCTCTTGGCATGTTTCTAATTAACGTCCAAATATTTTAATTATTAACAATAAATAAACGGTGTGAAAGAATGTACTATATTGTTCCGTGTCGCTTTATTATTCGACAGAACAATCCACAGGTCCTACCGTTGAACTGAGATATTGAATCCAGTACTGTCCACCCTACAGCAACCCCACGTCATACACCATTCGATCAATCTATATCCGTGAAACGGAGCTTGTTTGTTTTCTTCACATGAATCGACGGTTGGCATGGTTTTAGAGGTGCTGGGAGATAATTGGAGCGGAGTTGTGGCTGGGATTATAAAGAACTGGACTCTTCTTCGGCGGAAGCTGAGCATCGTACACCTCATTTTCACTCTGATTTTGGTATCTGAGTTCTATTTTAATTTAATTTAATTTATTAAATTATTTATAATGAAGCACACATTTCTAGAGGAGATCGATTGATTGATCTGAGGATGTTTTTGTGATATTGTTGTGGCGTTGAAGGAGGAGAATAGGAAGTGAAAATTCGGTAGTGGGTGGTGATAGAAGGAGAGCAATGGAGGTGGCTCTGCAAGCGCAGAGGCCATTGAGCTGCGGCGGGAATGGTATCGCTCGAGGAGGCACCTTCAGGATCAAACCCTTTCTGGGTTTCTTCCCAAATGCTCAATCCTCACTTGTAAGCTGTTTTTTTAATTGTATCCGATAGGTCTTATCTCGTTCTACTCTGTGTAGTGGTTTGTGCTCTGTTCTTGCTAGTGTACTAAAGAGATTGAAATGTGCCGGACTTAGCTGATTCTGGAACTGGGTTTTTGATTTTATGTTTTTGCTATGAAGTGGGTGAGTGTAGAAAATAGAAATGGGTTGATTCGGGTTTTGGGGTTTTTAATGGGTATGACTGTATGAGGCTATTGAGTTGTGTATACGTGTTTATGGTGGCATGTTGGGTTCACTCATGAATTGACTGGTTTTGGTGCTTTTGCTAGCAGTTGATTTCATTCCCCAGAAGTTATGCAGCTGTTAATGGTGTTTCATTTAGAATCACTGCTAGTGCAGGTTAGTTCTGATCTTAGCTGTTGCTTGAAGTTAAATTTGATAACTTTTTAGGTGTATTTTGAACTGTTTTCTTTACATGGGTAGATTTTTCAAGAGGTAGGTCCAGAAAAACTTCTTCCAGATCCAAAGGCCCTGCTTGGAAGGGGTTTGTGCAGAAAACAAAGGCAGGAACACCCCCACAAAGGAGGGAGCAACAGAATTCGGGTCGGAAATCAGGTTCAATCACTCAAGCACGGAGCCAGCAGTCAGGCCCCACCAATAAAATTCCTGATAATGTCAAAGTTGAGATGGATAAAGACCGGACAGTAGATATTTCCCAGGAGGATACAGTCCAGGAAGTGGATGTTGCTAAAAGCAAACAAGTAGCAGGGAATGGAAGTGTAGGTAGAGTTGATAAAGACCTGGTTGTTTCAGAAAAGAAAAAAGCAACTTTCAAGAGTGAAACCAATACAGGAAACCAATTGGATGCTGAAAAAAAGGCTGCTGATAATTTAGCTCTAAAACTGAAGATGGAGAGGGAAGCGACTTCGCGTAAACAGGAAATTGAGGGGCTGTCTGAGGAGAATTTCTCTAGGGGAAACAAATTGTTTGTTTATCCTCAGGTGGTGAAGCCTGATCAAGATATTGAATTGTTCCTTAATAGAAGTCTCTCAACACTGAATAATGAACCTGATGTTTTGGTTATGGGGGCCTTTAATAATTGGCGGTGGAAATCTTTCACCATAAGGTTAAACAAGACTCAACTCAAAGGGGATTGGTGGTCTTGCCAGCTTCATGTTCCAAAGGAAGCTTACAAGATTGACTTTGTGTTCTTCAATGGGCAAAACATCTATGACAACAACGATGGAAAAGATTTCTGCGTTCATGTGGAAGGTGGAATTGATGCATTTGCATTTGAGGATTTTTTGCTTGAAGAGAAGCATAGGGAACATGAGAGACTTGCTAAGGAACAGGCTGAAAAGGAAAGGCAGGCTGAAGAACAAAGGCGTGCAGAAGCAGAAAGAGTTGCAAGTGAGGCCGATAGAGCACAGGCAGTAGTGGAAACCAAAACAAGAAGGGAGAAGTTGCAGGAAGTTATGAAAAAGGCTGTAAGATCCATTGATAATGTTTGGTACATAGAGCCTCCTGAGTTTAAGGGTGAGGACTCAGTTCGATTATATTACAACAAAAGCTCAGGTCCTCTTGCTAATTCTAAGGAACTGTGGTTTCATGGGGGACACGATAACTGGAGAGATGGACTGTCTATTGTTGCAAGGCTTAATAGAGATGATAAAAAGGATGGTGATTGGTGGTATGCTGATGGTACACACACCAATCAAATTTATCT
This sequence comes from Erodium texanum, assembly GCA_036897725.1. Lineage (NCBI taxonomy): Eukaryota > Viridiplantae > Streptophyta > Magnoliopsida > Geraniales > Geraniaceae > Erodium > Erodium texanum. The sequence continues at coordinate 9,866 of JAYMSW010002637.1, read as the reverse complement.
TCTACTTTGCAATTACATTATTTTATTTTTCAATTATGCAGCAGCATGGTCTGGGATGACTAATATGCTTTCATGCAAGATCTCTCAACAAATATGGTATCCATAGGAGCGAATTGCATTACTTGGTTTCATGGTTATGAAAATATATTCCAGCTTAAGCCAAGTGCTCCCCAATATAAGTGCAAAAGTTTTAAGGGAAACTATTTGAGGTTAAATCATAATGGGGACTTCATGAATGATTTAACATTTCTTTCCTCATCTAGGTGCATTTCATTTAATTGTGAAATATGTGTGCACTGATGAAATTGGTGTAATTATACTAACATAGAGCCTTTTTCCTAGCATCTTATAAATAGAGTTTGGATCCTTCAGTATCACATGTATCCTTGTCGTCTTTAAATTTCCTCAAGAGGTGCTATTTTCTTTTGGTGGTCTTTACTCTTTTCATAGCTTTTGGTTAAGCTGTTAAGTTATGGAGTCTTTGCTCTTCATAAACATGATTCCATTGACTTGTAATTTCACCCTTTTTGATAATCTTTAGGCAGCGTTTCATTTCTGAGAAGAAAGGGTTTGGATTAACTATTGAAACTAAAATTTAGGAGGTAAGAGTATTATTAAGATAGCAGTGAGATTTCTTTCATTTATAAATTATTACCATTTGTATGATTTTTTGTGGAATAGTTACCTCTGATTTCAAATTCACTCACCTATGTTAGTTAAAAAACCTCTAATTATTTTTAAGCCAAATTTATTCATATAACTATACTATCAAGGTAATAAACCTAATATGATTTCACCACCCCTATAAAAATTGCAATAGTAAACTAAAATCCAAATCACTTTTCAAATTAGTTTACCCAGACAAAGTATTGAGCACTATGAGAATAGTGAAATTGACTTATTAATTATGGAAATGCCTTGTATATTCTTTCATTTTGAGTATGTCTCACTAGATACTCTTATATCAGGTCCAATCAGATTGTAGGGAGCAACCAGCAAAAGAATGTCCTGTTCTAATGCAAGGGTGTTCTTTGTTCTAGACTTATATTGGCTATAGTTGAGCTGATATATGTTATAATTGATTTAGTATAGATAATGCATTTAATGTGATCTAAATTCCTAAGGAACTATAATATCTGCAGTTGTTGTACCTGATCAAGCACGTGTTTTGGATTGGGTCTTTGCTGATGGACAGCCTCAGCAAGCCATTGTGTATGATAACAACCGTCTTCAAGATTTCCATGGTATTGTCCCCCAGAGCATTCCCGAGGAAATGTATTGGGTTGAGGAGGAAAACAGAATATATAGTAAACTTCAGAATGAGAGAAAATTAAGGGAGGAGGCTATACTTGCCAAGGTTAGTCAGAGTCGTCCAATAAGTGTACATGCATATATTATGTGTGGTATCAATGAGACAATATTGATCATCCTTTCCCAACTTTGAGCACAAGCACATCTGAGGACATTTTGCAGGAACATTAGACAAGCTATTGATATTTGTAGTTCACATGTAATGGGTATTGTGAATAATCCTTACAGGGCTCTAGTGCTTTTTTCCTCATTGTTTTGCTCTTCTCTTGTCTCAGGCTGAAAAAACAGCACGTATGAAAGCTGAGACAAAGGAAAAAACTTTGAAGAAGTTTCTGTTGTCTCAGAAGCATATAGTATATACTGAGCCTCTTGATGTTCAAGCTGGAAGCTCTGTGACTGTTTTCTACAATCCTGCGAACACAGTTCTGAATGGAAAGTCTGAAGTTTGGATTAGATGCTCATTTAACCGTTGGACCCACCGCAAAGGCCCATTGCCACCTCAAAGAATGTTGCCTGCTGATAATGGCTCTCATCTTAAAACCACTGGTAAGTGTTCAGTTGATTAATATTATTTAAGAATAGAGTGAGGCATCTGATAAGTAAAGAGTGAGACTTTTGAATTCATGGTTGTAAACTTTATTTATGGCCTTGTATATTCCCTCTAAAGAAGAAAGTAAGTATGTCTTTTTCTGAATTTTGTTGGTCTCTGAAATTCTAAGTAAAGAGTGAGTCTTTTGGATTCATGGTTAATAAATTCTCTTATATCTGATAAGTAAAGAGTGAGTCTTTTGAATTCATGGTTAATTAATTTACTCTTATATCTGATACATATTTATGGATAATGTGCCTTTGCAGTCAAGGTTCCATTGGATGCATACATGATGGACTTTGTATTTTCTGAGAGGGAAGATGGTGGAGTTTTTGACAATAAAGGTGGCATTGATTACCACATACCTGTGTTTGGGGGAGTTGCAAAGGAGCCACCAATGAACATTGTGCATATTTCTGTTGAAATGGCCCCCATTGCAAAGGTAACTACTAACCTTTACTTTTGCTCAGTAGTGAAATTCAAATTGTTAACAAAGCTCTGCCTTAGATTTGTATTATATAAACACAAATTGTAGTTCATGCTCTGTTCAGCTTTTGTATCTAGCAGTACAAAGTTTAGGTAGCATATTGAGGATATTGACCTTCCTTTCTGTTGCTAGACCTATGTATATGAAAGGTTCACGCTATTGATAATTTGTAAAATCTACTGTAGGTAGGTGGCCTTGGTGATGTTGTTACAAGTCTATCCCGGGCTGTTCAGGAATTAAACCATAATGTGGATATTATTCTTCCAAAGTATGACTGCATGAACTTTAGCAGTGTAAGTTTCAATTCTGTTCCTTCATCATTTTTAATTCATCTCATTTTTGTACCGCGGTTCTGTTTTGAGGTCCAAATATGTAAATCTTCTAGCTTCTTGTCTTGATGAACAAGACATGCTCATGCATCGCTATTTTTGTTAGTTCTCTTGGAGAACTGGGGAAAATCTGGCTATTTGTGTATGAATGTTGCCATATTGCTGTGACCATTATTATGTACATTCTGCAGCCACTCCTCATTTTCTGCACATTGAAAAAGCGTATTATAACAGTTGGGGTTTGGTACCATAAAAGTGTACACTTTGTTGAACTTTACACGTGATCTGACATAGGTGAAAGACTTTCATTTTCATAAAAGCTTTGGCTGGGGTGGCACTGAAATAAAAGTCTGGAATGGGAAGGTGGAGGGCCTTTCAGTTTACTTTCTTGAGCCTCAGAATGGGTAATTCTATAATTCTATTTACTGCTCACTGTATTCGTTGCTATACTGCATGATATAGTTAATACTTAATAGCTTCGCTCGAAGAAATATCACATTTTATTATACTAACATGGCTCTTGTTAGCACATAAAAGCTTTAACTAATTCCCCTACTTTTTTTTTCATTTGTAAGCTCGGGTTCTCTATACTCGATGTAAAACTTTGTCTGTTTTGCCATTTTACCTTGAAGAATCTTTATGTTGTAGACATTGTCTTCATGTTGGGTTTGAGGCTCATTGCTTTGTTCCCAATGATAATATTCTATCTAAGATGTGCCTTAAAAATACATGTTTGATTGAGCTAAACTAGTTTATCTGACTTTTTCTTTAAGAGGTTGAGCTCAATAGATATATTATATCTAAAATTTCTTGCTGCATGTCATCTTGTGCAGATTCTTTTCGAGAGGTTGCATATATGGCTGCAACAATGATGGGGAAAGATTTGGGTTTTTTTGTCACGCTGCTCTTGAGTTTCTACTCCAAAGTGGATTTCATCCTGTAAGTTCATAAATTTCATTCATAGTTAAGTTGCTTATAATTATTTTGATTTTAATCTCAATCATTATGGTATGTATACATGTATATAGACAAAAGCACAATAAAATCTGTGTATTCCCATTGAACCATATATCACTGTAACTGATTCTCTTAAACTTTCAGGATATTCTTCACTGCCATGATTGGTCTAGTGCTCCAGTTGCGTGGTTGTATAAGGACCATTATAGGCATTATGGTCTTAGCAAAGCTCGAGTTGTTTTCACAATTCATAACCTTGAATTTGGGGCACACTTAATTGCAAAAGCGATGACATACACAGATAAAGCTACAACTGTAAGTATCCATATTCCTGAACTTTTTATCTTCAGTATACATTCTTGCAAACATGCCTATCAAAAAAGCAAAATAGAAACGTCTGCAGCTGTATTCTTTACCCCACTCTCATTATGCCTTATCTTCTCCTGTTAGTATAAATTAGATTTTCATGTTCCACAATATCAATTTTGTAAATGTCTGAAGATTAGCCAAAATTAAGTAGACAAGCTATGCTTGTGAATCTGGTTACATGTCTTTAAAATCCATCTTTGCATATGTTCAGGTATCCCACACTTACTCAAAGGAGGTTTCTGGAAATCCTGTGATTGCTCCTCATCTTTACAAGTTCCATGGTATATTGAATGGAATTGATCCTGACATATGGGATCCATATAATGACAAGTTCATTCCTGTAAGCAAATCATCTCGTACTATTTCCTCATGTTGATGTCTTCTTTTATCATCAAAGGAAGTATATGATTAAGATAACAATAGGTATGCATAGATGGTTTTAGAGGTGGAAATAAAGCTAACATCAATTGAAATCATAACAGCCAACTCGAACTTTTATCCATATTCCTTATCGATCTCCAACATTTCATATTGTATTGACCTAGTGTTCAAACTTATCTATTGTTTGAATACTTTAAATTGTCAAAAGTCGTCTTCTGTCCTTGCTATGTGGGTAAAATGAAATCCATAGGTTATTTATTTATTTTCAGACGGCATAAATTTCAAGTCTACTGCTTTAGATGTTCTGTAGGGCATTAGTAAGCTTAAATTTATGTGCAAAAGCAAGATCACATTATAGTGGGAAATTGATGCACCCTTGTAGTTTTATTACACCACTTCATTTGGACGCCATAGACTAGCCTTAAAAGGCTTGTTCTCTGTCAGTGATCTATACTTAGTCTCACTTATATTTTCTCAATCTATCAATCATTTCATTTCATTATGTCATTGTAACTAATGCATGTCATTCACGTTATGGCAGGTATGTTACACTTCAGACAATGTTGTTGAAGGCAAGAGAGCTTCCAAAGAAGCTTTGCAACGGAAACTTGGTCTTAAAGTGTCAGACCTTCCTTTAGTTGGAATTATAACTCGCTTAACTCATCAGAAAGGAATCCATCTTATCAAGCACTCCATTTGGCGCACACTTGATCATGGTGGACAGGTTATTTCAAGTATCTGGACTTATCTTATTCTCATTGACAAGAAAGTTATGTATTAGACTTGATTAACCATTCAGATTTGTGCATGGATGGAACTGAACCTCCATGTATCAATATGCTACCCAACAAAATGTGTGTTTGCAGTGTATTACTTGAATGTGTAGACAGAGGCTCTCTCATATGAAGTTTATTCTACATTATAATTTAAATCTTTGCACAGTACAGAATTTATTTGGTATAGTATTAACGCTGATGAAAGTACAATGGCAGGTTGTATTGCTAGGTTCAGCCCCGGATCCTCGTATTCAAAATGATTTTGTTAATTTGGCAAATCAGCTGCACTCTTCTCACAACGACCGTGCTCGCCTTGTTTTGACTTACGACGAACCACTCTCTCACTTGGTATGTTCCCTTTAAACTTGAAAGTTGACTAATTTTTGTGCATCTTCACGCTTTACATGACTTTTAGTTACTGATTTGGATCCTGTTCTAGATATATGCTGGTGCTGATTTCATTCTCGTCCCTTCAATTTTTGAGCCATGTGGACTGACACAACTCACAGCAATGAGATATGGTTCAATACCTGTTGTTCGTAAAACTGGAGGTGAATACTTTCTTTAAGTCATAACAGTGAATAATTCGGATTAGCATATTAAAAACAAATATTTAATTGTTTGGTTTCATTGTGATTTTTCCCATAGGACTGTATGACACGGTGTTTGACGTTGATCATGATAAAGAGAGAGCAGAAGCACACGGCACTGAACCAAATGGATTCAGTTTTGATGGAGCTGATGCTGCTGGTGTTGATTATGCTCTTAATAGGTGAGTATTTATCTATTCATAGATAAATAATTAGTCTTGATATGATACTTAATTACAGCATGACAGACCATTAATTGTATCAGATATGGTGATGATTAATTTGTTTGGTTTGAATTTTCAGAGCAATTACAGCTTGGTATGAAAACCGGGAATGGTTTAATTCATTATGCAAGAGAGTGATGGAGCAAGACTGGTCTTGGAACCGACCTGCTCTTGACTATATGGAGCTTTATCACGCAGCGTGCAAAAACTGAGGACAAGGATCCGATTAGACATAGTAACTGAGGTGCAAACTCAATCCCTTCCCACTTGTACAGGTTGTATCAATCGTTATTGATTATTATTCGCTTGTTTCATTCAAAATCCTTGGTGATCAGAATAATGCATTTCTCTAACAATTGTAATTTGTTGTTGATAATCGCCACTTTCTATATCCGGACAGGAGGGTAAAAGATAATTGGGAAGAGGGAGTTTAAAAATTAAATCTTCCTAGCTTTTTTAGGAATTGGGAATTAAAAAAAAAAAAACAATAATTTATCAATTGATGCTTCCTTTGGTTGCAGATCATGCACCACGTCGTCTCCGCATGGTTCTCTGGTTCCAAATCCACACATGCAGTCCATGAGTTATATAAGGATTGGAGCAGATAAAATCCCAAATATTTTTTACATAGGGAGAGCTCGATGGAAAAACTCAAAAACCCAAACCTGGGTCGATAAATGTTTTGGTCTGTGAAATATGAAATATTTGAGTTGAAGTTCTTCTGACAGAATATGCTGTGTACATCCTTAGGCGCCATGATGATTTTTTATGTACACTATTAAAGCAATGAATATGTGTAGGTGATAATGTTGAATTATATGGAGGTTGGGATGCTTCTGTATAGGAAACTAGCTTTGCTTCTTTGTATCTCTGCCTATGTCATATAAACAGTTACAGAGCAAATGTTTTTACTCATTTTCTGTTCTCTCCTTCTCTTGTACTTGCTTGAGTAGTTTGGGTGTGGTAAAAAAATGCCAAGGACTTGCTCCAAGAAGTGACAGGTCCCATGCAGCAACTATGAAAGTGCAGCTCCAGTCTGCCATTTTTGTGACCTCACTTGTGGGGTTTTCAACTTCATGATGACACCGAGTTGGGTGCCCAAATCTTGCCTTGTTAACCGTCAAAATTGCTTCTTAATTCTTTGCTGCCATTGGAGAAACCAGCACTGGACAAGCCAAGAACATGATAGATTTGGGAAGCACGTTCAGCCCCAGAACAAGTATGATATCATTTGTGGCATGTTTTGACAACTGATGTCTTGAGCACTAACGGTCTTAAAAACAAGAGGACATTGAGACTTTGAAAAACACGACGTGCAGAAAGTCTCGAAGAGAACTTTGATCTAGAAGTCGTTAACAAGTAGAAGAAAGGCTCAACATCTTGTAAGTTATGTTAGAGTATTCACAATGTAGGGTGAAGTCGAGGTGAAGTGATTTGTAAATGCATCGATGTCGCCAGTAAAAATGCACTTCACCCGACGACACAACGTTGCACTCGTCTGTCAAGTTCATTGGTTCGAGTTCAACACCAATTCAGCCGAACGATGATTTGGTCGCGGATTCGTTGAGAGTGAGACAATGATCTGCTACGACATACAGAGAGAGAAAATGTGTAATATTCGGCTCCAAATGTAGTCGTTGGAGACCAGCTGTTTTGCTTCGTCTTCGGCGACTCTTTTCTCATCCCTCTCTATATAACCTAACTTCGACCGAACCTTTGCTCTACCCAAACTCAGTGTCATTTTCGGTCTCTCATCTCCAGTTAAAGGGAAATTACGTCCCTCTTTCTCCTTCCCATAACAAATCAGTTTCATCACTCTTGCTTCTCTAAATTCAACCTACCATGGCTCCATAAAACAATATTTTTGTGGTTCGATGAAGAAGAAGTCCAACTACTCATAACACGACTCTTTCATGCCGATGCTGGAGACGATTATTGGAATAACATGTACTTTAATTTGTTACAGGACATGCCCGCACCATTTGCCCTATCTTGTAGTTGCAAACAATTGAAAGATCATTTAATAAAGGCCAACAAAAAGGTCAAGAAGTTTGAACAAATTTACAGACGATGTGAAACCAATCGAGCTCTCAATCAGAGCCATGACCAGGATTTAGATACGCCCAATACTTAATACATCCAAGAATATAGTCCAAAAAAAAACATTGGTGGAGGCTAATGAAAGACGAGGCAAAGTGGCGACGCTACAACAATCAAGTAGTTTTATTTCGTTTAAATAGTTTAAACGTTGTGTTCTCGTTTAAGTGACTTTATTTATGCATTTCGTATTTGTAAATTTTGTTTACGAAATCGATCAATTCAAGTAAAACCGTTTGCTTGTTCGATATTATTGTTTCACATTTTCAATTTTGATGCATTGTTCACTTGCACTGTTCACATACGACCGATGTAATACATGGTAAGGATTTATATAAAGATTTTTAGGATTTGAAAAATGAGTAGTGAAATTTGGTAACAAAGAACATGCAACCTGACGAACACATTATAGATGCTCTAAGAACTTAAGTTAGTCCTGGTGGCAATGTCTATGACTTAGTGAACAAGCTATTTGATGACAATCAACATAGAGCAAGTCCAACGGTCGACGTCAGACTAGCGCTAGTGAAATAGGACCGGCGCTGGCGCCGAGGGAAAAATGGCTAGCACCGGCACTATCTCAGCACCGGCCTTTTGCGGGGAGTCGATACCAGGCAGCGGTGCAACAGACACCTGACTAATCAGAGGCCGCCACGTCAGGGAACAGTTGTTGTGTCAGGGGAGTTAGAGAGTCGTTGGGAACCAACGGCTCTCTTCATTTTTTCCCCCAAAATGCCCTTCCCAACCCCCAAAATTTTCGAACATACCTTTGAACCAATTCTTATATATACCCCTCTCATTTCCACTATCCTACACTCTATTCCCCCAAAAATTTCTCTACTTCATCCCATCTTTTAATTTCTTATCTTCAACTGCACTCAAATGGATCCCAACAACCAATAGTTCAACTCGCTCAACCCTAACGTTCCTGGATCCACTTACCAATCTTCTCCCATTTTCCGGCCCCCATCATTTTATTACGACCCGAACCAAGGGGGATCGTCGGCACAATCCTTTCCAAGTTTACAGCCACCACAAATGCCTATTAGCGTGGACGTCGTCGCTCAATTCATGGCCACATATGGAGCCCAGCATGCGGCCAACTTGTTGGGGATGCCAATGCTAGGAATCTGTCCCCAAGTTCTTTTCTACAATGCCTACATGCCAAAATAGACCAGCATGCAGGGAACATACGCTTGAACCAATTCTTATAAATATCCCTCCCATTTTCATTATCCTACACTCTATTCCCCCAAAACTTTCTCTACTTCATCTCATCTTTTAATTTCTTATCTTCACCTACACTCAAATGGATCCCAAAAACAACCAATCGTTCAACCCCGAGTTCAACCCGTTCGACCTTAACATTGTGGATCCGCTTACCAATGTTCTCCCATTTTCTGGCCCCCGTCATTTTATTACGGTCTGAACCAAGAGGGATCGTCGGCACAGTCCTCTCCAAATTTACGACCACCACAAATGCCAATTAGCGTGGATGTGGTCGCTCAATTCATGGCCACATATGGAGCCCAACATACGGCCAACTTGTTGGGGATGCCGATGCTAGGAATCCGTCCCCAAGTGCTTTTCTCCAATGCCTACGTGTCAGACAAGACCAACATGTAGGGTTTCGGCGGTACACCTTCCACGCCCTCAGATAAGAGTTGATACGTTGGGCCGATCAACCTCGAAGGGACACGGAAGTTCTTGATGACGAAGACGAGGCGGTTGTTGCGGTGCAGCCTCCCGCGCGTAA
>JAYMSW010002636.1:0-13483 GCA_036897725.1 Erodium texanum | reverse complement strand
TCACGAATCGTCGACGATGGCATCAAGTCGGGGAATTTGATTCCATGGACTCATCGGTGGTGGTGGGTGCTTGTGAAGGACGACTCGAACTGGTGCAACCGTTACAACCAGTAGGAGAATATGTTTTTAATTTTACGTATTTATGCAACTCAAGACATCAATTTTCAAAATCTATTTGTCTTAGTTTTCATGTAATCTCGGCATAGGTAATGTAACTTTTTTTAATGTAATTTTTAGGTTTTATTGATGAAGTAGTCATTTAAATTAATTAAATACATTGAATTAAACATAGTCGAATCAAACAAATTACATTTAAAATCATTTTTAGTTGTGCAATTTGACCCAACGAAGAGGCTATCACCGTAGCAATTTTAGCCTCTTCCCTAACAGAATTAACATATCGAATCTACCTAACAAAAATGTTGCATTTGCGGATGCTCTAAGCTTATCATGGTGTAGCGTGGCTCGTATTTTGTAAGGAAAACCCCAGTCGATCAACGATTGAGTCAGCTCGAATCCAATTGTGAGATTACAGGTTCCATCTCTTACACCTTAAAACAAAATATTGTCATTTGCTAGATGAAGCAGAGGTGAGACGGCAGTGTTTGGATTCAGACCCACCAACCGGTTGGTCTGTTGGATCTCAATTGCTAATTGATCCTTTTCTGATACTCAAAAGCTGCCAGGTCTTCAAATCAAAATCATTTGTTCAATATGATCTCTAATGATGGCTTAAATCATGAATATATGATATATCTTCCAAACACGCTACTATTTGTACTTAAGATGGATAGACTCTAAAGTGTTCATTCACCTATGTATATCACCTTTTAATCAATCTACTAATACCAGCAAAATACACAAAGGGTTATAATTGATAATTATTTAATTTTGTTGATTATTAAATATCTAAAAAATAATATTCAACATGTGAATTGTGGACCACTTGCACATGCTTCTTTGGACCCTCTCTTTCCCACAAGTTACACCAACCTATAATCTATCCTTCCTATATATAAGTATACCTCCATTTTACCTAAATCAGTTCATTTACATCTTGCTTTGCCTTATAATATCGCCATGCATGCTAATTTTGTCCTCACACTTCAATTTGGAATTGCATTTGCCAACTTTCTTCTCTTCATCTGACATTTTCCACTCCCATGTTACAAACAATTTGATCTTTCTATCATTCTTATTTACTTCATTTCTTTTACATTATAACAAAGTTGTTAGTGGTCTTTTCCTTTTACATCTTTGCCAACCTTTTCTTGTCGGGAGAAGAAAAAGTGTGGAAGCCTAAAATGAAAAGTTCCATGGAGTAACTACGAGGAACTTACTGCCGTTTCGGTTGAAGTTAGACCCATGATATCAAGATTTAAGCTTGAGCATCAGTATTCTATTCTTGTATGTATTTATACATAATTATATTTTGGGTGTGTTACGTTGGTTATGTCATTAGTGTTGGAGTTTGTTACTGTCTTTTGATCCATAGTATGCGAGTTCTTTTCTAATCTTAATATGTACTAGCCGATTGATTCTGTGTAATATCGTTATATATGTTGTTCGTTCAATAATTAATGTGTATTTCGATTAACAAGTATCGAGTTACTTGTGTTTTTTTTAATGGTAAGATCATTTCTATATTAATGCTTAAGAATCACAAGATACAAAATTTATAGATTCATACATAATCACAAATAGAGCCACACCAGGAATAGGTTCTGAACAAAAATATTTGGTGGTTTGTACATAAGAATATGAAGATTGAAACGATGACACCCAAGAAGAAGCATTCTTTGAATTAGATAACTCGATGAGGAGCATGATCAGCCATGGAAAGCTCAAGCTTCCTCAAGTCTTGACCTTGAGCAATGAGACTATCCCATCTCCCAATCATGGTGCTTGAAGCTGCACAGCCATCGATTCCTATGTGAGTCACGTGCTTCACATCAGTCGGGAACCCGATTTCGATCTCCATCTCTTGTTCCTCATTCTTGTACTCTGAGACATCAGTGGAGGGTCCATGAAGAAGAAGAAGTCGAAATTAGTAGTAATTTGTTGAAAGCACTTACCAAAGAGTTGAGTAATGTTCTTGAGCAACCTGTGGAAGCCGGTGGATATGTTATTGTTAGGCTTTGGTGAGTTCTTGGTGCTCTTAAGATCTTGATCATCATCATCATCTTCTAGGGTTATTACTGGTTTTGATGATCTCTTAGCAACAACATCAACACTGGCTTGGGAGATGCATCCGGCGGAGAAGGGAAGAACGACGAGCCTTTCCATCCGATCTCTCATGTTCTTGATTGACTTCACCCAGAGAAGAGAGATAATAAAGGAATGAAAAAGTATGGTGTCGGTTGAGGAAATGAGGTAGCTTTGTGATCAAGCTACAATAGGGAGAGGGAGAGAGATCTTACTTACACATCATCTAAACGATGGATATGTTTGGACGTGTGTAGAGATAAATCATACATTAACTTTAATCACTTTCACTACCAATTCAAGCTGTTTCCCTGTAACCGATCATAACCAAAATAGGTTAAAGTACACAACACTCAATCACCACAAAAACTACACTACACTACACTACACTACAATGCTGGTGGGTCCTCCTAACCCTTCTGTTTCCCAGAGTCACTTATGTGGGGCTCAATTTCTTCTTCATTGTTTTATCAAGAAATTGAATATGTAAAGCCATTTTTAATCCTTACTTGGTTTGGAGTTCAATTCATTGGAGTGAGCCGCAAGTAATCTCCCATATTGGGACCTCAGTGCATTTGGTTGGGTTGGAGGGCCCATTTCTTGATTACAAAGCATCATCAGAAAGGCATGATAGAGAGGAAGAATTCATATACAAATTTGTTGGCCCAAATGATGTGGTTTGAATTTATAAACCCATTCCAAAGAATTATTGTTAAGATATCACAATCCAAAGGAATGTCTTTTTAGCATAACTATAATTTTGGGGTTTTGAGTTACCAAGCTTCAATCAAAAAACATCGATTGTGTTTCTTAGCGTTCACATGAGAATCTTTAGTCTACAATCACTCACATTTACAGAGGTGGATAAAAGTAGGATGAGAGAGAGAAGCCGAGGAACAGCAGCCCTCCGATCATTGCCACTTTGGCTTGTGAGATCCTTGATGCCAACATGCTGCCTCCGATCACTGCGAGAGTTGTGCATAGCGTGTGCCCTATTGTAGCCCCGATAGCAACTCCAAAGGCATTTTTGTGGGTAGCAAGCTGCAGAAAAACAAAGTTTAATGTTCAATATCAGCAATTTTTGTGGGTAGCAAGCTGCAGAAAAACAAAGTTTAATGTTCAATATCAGCCAAATAAAGTAATTTGCAGGCCATTAAACACACCATTTCATATACATTTATTTGGGAATCAAGATACGTACATGAAATTACGAGGGAATGGGAATGAGAATCAAAATGAAACTAAATTACACACAAATTTAAGGCTGTTCCGTTCCCAAACCCTTGCTAGAAAACAGTCTGAATTGAATCAAAATGAACAGAGAAAAAATAGGAAATTTTCTTACTGCAATTGTTGCTATCTGGCTACGATCACCCCACTCTGCCAGGAAAGTTAAGATAAATGACTGCAAAATTAAAGTTAAATGGTTCAGCTGTCATGATAATTAGAAAACTCCGAAACATATGGATATAAATGAAGAGGCATAAGGGCTCCAAATATTGATTACTTTAGAATATCTGAAACAATGACACTTATTTCATACACGCAAAACTTACTGATAACAAAACGGATGAGCATGAACTTCAAACTAAGCAGAACAATGAAATATTATACAGATGCAGAAAAATACCTCCAAGAATATAGGAGTACAAAATCTTGAAAAGATGCGCCTGATCATAGTTTTGGATTGTGCGGTCTCAAGTTTCTCTTCCACCTAAAAAGGAGATGACAAACAGAAAATTCAAAAATCAGAACAAAGAAAATAATCGATTAGACAAAAAGGGAAAGTATCTATAACCATTGCAATCACTTAAAACCACAGTTGCTAGAAGGGGAGGTTTTGAAGATATTAGAAACGCACTTGAGAATGAAAAGGAAGTATATATGAAATTAACATCTCCCAATACTTCTTTAAAATTATAAATTTGGTCCCGGCCCAGGACAAGGAAGGAAGAATATTAGGATTAGGAGATAAAGGGTTTTAGATTGCAAAATGAATGACTCTGAAGCTTATCCAAAGGACTGAAACTCAGAATACAGGAGTTTCCTTGTTTTGCAAGCAATAAAGCTGAAGAGCCAACCTACTCTTCCATTTTAGTTTACTATGTTGCAGAAACAATTCCCTAATCATTTATGAAATGGTTAAGTAACAATTGCAGAAAGGATGAGAGAAGCACCAAAACTCTATCAATTCTCACAAGACACTTCAACAGTAAAATATTTCCTACTCTACGAATTTGTTGTTGTGGAACACAAGACACTTACTTCCTCCAGTTCTTTTTTCTGGGATGCTTTTGGATCAGACCTCCAGGCAATATAAAGCAGCCTCAACCCGAAAAACAAGTAAAGAACTACAAATAAAAACAGAATTGAAGATTAGATTATGTCAACCTTGTAGAAAAGAATGCAATAAAGAGTGCATACCTGTAGCTGCACTGTTTGTATGCTTCCTTGATATCAGATTTGGCACAATCCTTCCTAGTCCAGTGGAAAGTAACTGATTGACAAGTACAACAACAGTATTCGGAAATGCACCATCAGAACCATAATAGCAATAAATTAAACATTCTGACAAAAAAAAACAATAAATTAAATGCTGTGATTTCAGTTCTCAAAATGCAAATGAAAACAGCCAACTTACTGTCATTATAAACAAGGCACTGAGAGCACCAGACAAGACAATTGACTTGGGGTGACGCATTGCCATAAGAGCAGCTATTATAAATGTCTCATCTCCAATCTAACAGCACCATTGTTGATGATTAGAAAACAATCATAAGACAGGAATTGCAATATAAAATACAACCAAAATAGATTGAACAAACCTCGCTGACTATAATCATAGACAAACTCGCAAAAAATGCATCAAAAACTCCAAGACCGTCAGGGTCCAAACCAACAGTAAGACCAATATCAGTTTTTGTCTTCAGCTTGCTCAAACTAATCTGTAAAGACAAAGCCACAGACAAATGTATATAATCTACAGCCTGATTTTGCAGAACGTGACAGTTACGAAAACCAAGTATAATTACAAACACAGAAGTATCCAATTTTAGCAGACAATCATTTGTTTTTTTCCTTGGAATGCATGGCTAATTAATGACCAAACAAAGTGAAGCTAATAAAAACTATTAAACTAAACTGTGAATTTCAAATACCAAATACTAACACTAATACACTACAATTTCTTCACAATTAACCTCTAATTTCCATGTTATAGGAGCAAATAAATACTCACTTTGGCGCGGCGGCCCAGATCCTTGAACGATTCAGTCACATCCTCCTGGGTTTGCAGAGCCTCAGTCTGAGCCTGCGAATGCATTGCAAAATCAGCGTTTAATCAGAGAAACGCATGCAGATACACACATATCAGGTAGGTAAGGACAGAGAGACCTGAGAAGAAACAGGAGAGGCCGCGAAGAAGACGAAGAGGAGGAGGAGAGGAAGGCAGAGAGCGATGGACCTCATTCCAGAGTTGGTGCGAGGACGCAAAGCAGCCATTGTTTCGATCAACTGAGGTCTGATTGAATGGCGAGAAAAATTGGAGGAAGGAAATTGGGGAAAATTTTCTCGGGGTAATGGATGGTAATGTTCGAATTAAAGCAGATTTATCATATATTGGTGATTAAATTGAAGTGACTTGAGATATGTTGTTAGACCAAATTCGAATGGGAATAGAAATCCAAAAGAGGTTTTGAATTAAATTGAAACAAAAATGTCAAATCCAAACAAAATTAGGAGTTTCATTTGATTTTTAAAACTGAAAAGCGGTAGTTAATCGAATATATATGTATTTTTTTGTTGTTGTAAGAACTTGATAAATGAAAGTGTAGTGTTTGATGCGGTTAGAGATTCTGGTATCCTATTCGGCCTCACCTCTACCCGCGCCATCCCGCGAGGATCACCACGCGCTCTAAATTGCATAAATGTGATCGTACTCGAATAATAAAAAAGACTGAGCAAACATGTCTAAAAGATCCATTATCTATAACTTTTATATTGTCAATTGTATTGTGTGGGTCGATAAGAGATTATTATGGGGGGAATCATGGAGTAAGGATCGAGTCTAGACCAATCTTATATCGTTAGTACATACACGCATTAATGATCTCTCTGTTGATTGTTGCTTCTCTTTATCTAATTTCTAGTGTAGTGAGTTCGTCAAATTCTCCCGACCAATCCATTGGAACTCCACCCTGCCAGTAAGTTGAACTAAATGAGATGTGCTTGTTACTCCGGAGCAACATCGCATACAAGGAGAAGTAGTAATGTTTGTTTGCTCAACTGTTATATTGAGAGCTCTCATATGTCACGTATTGTACATTGTGTTTTGATTCAGAGCTATCGTATGATACACGTTGTACTTTGTGTTGGAAGCATGTAACGTGATTTCTTGTTAAAACAGACAAAAAATGATTTATATTACTATCCTTAATCTCTTAATGTACAAAACATCATTTATTCGTTAATACAAGACTTTGAAACATCTATAGAACACCTGAGGTCTAACTTTTTTAGGAAACAAGAACTCAAATAGATATCTCCAAACTTCGGCCTTTCATATGCGAGCGTGTTCTGAGAGAGTAAAGCTGAGGGATACCGTCTCAGGGAAGATAATATCTTGGAGAAGATGGAGTATCAAAGATAAGACCACGCCTCATGCATTGTCGTAGATGGCTTCTGACAAATATCTATAAACACGCAACTATGTACCACATTAACACTCATCATCATCTAACTTTTTTAGGAAACAAGAAATATAGCCTTACAATTTTGCAAAAGAAGCACGTATGGTTGATACAACAAGGAAGGATGAAATAGAGGTAAGGGGTGAGAACGATGACCATGATCCATCTTGTGGTGCTTGGTTAGGGTTTCTAGGTGAACAGGTGGTATAAATAAAGAGGTGGGTCAAGCTTAACGATAGATCGACTATCCAAATTAATCACAACATCGTATACCATCGAAAAGAGTTGTGTAAACCCTGAGAATTTAAACCATTATGCTCACACGATCTAGCCACATGGTAGCTAACCTTACACAATCTAGTCGAGTAACCGATGTTGGATATGCTTACAGTATTGATGGACATCATAAGTATCAAGAAGTGCAAAATCAATTATCCTTAAATCTTATCCATTATGAACATAATATCCTCTTGTAAAACGACATAATTCTTTGTATAAATAAACCCTAACACATCATACATAATCCTCGAAACAAGCCCAAAACTTCGAATGACATGTTCAAGCGACACCATCCAACAACTAGATCTGAACGACTTGCTTGTTCTGGTCATAAAGCTTCAAGACAAGTTAAAGAATGCCGTGGTCACTAAAATCCTTATCTTCGATTCTATGCACAGCCTCATCACTCACCCTAATGCTCAATCATGTGTTGATATAGCTAATGACAGAACAGACCACCCAATATGCTATGTTAGAGTCGACTCCTAACAGATTGTCAAAGAACCCAATATGAAAAGACGGAGGTCGGGTAAAGCTGGAACTGAAGTCGACGCGCTGAAGGCCCTTGACAAATCAAGGTACAATAAGTTGGTCAAATAGATAGTGCGTTATATCAAGAATTCGATTCTAATGGACGTTGACGGCCGAACACCTAAAGGTCTTGTTTGGTTTATGTAGATTCTAACTAGCAATAACTTTTGGACGAAACGATAAACGCCATTGTGATTTGATTTGATGACATCGTCTTTAATCTGGTGGATATGGAGAAATCTGATTCTATCCATCAGTATCAGACCGTCTAACTTTTTTTTATATGTTTACCTCACATAATATTAATGCGACCCTTCTTCTTCTCAGAGTGCGTACGAAGCTATTCTCGGACGCTTACCATCTGAAGGCTCTTGCCCCGAACACCCGTTTTGCATGCATGTTAGTTAGTGTCTTACCCGATCTTGTCACATAGGGAAACCTTGTGAAAGAATGCTCTAAAGGGGATAAGGACCATTTTTAGATCGTTGGGTTTGTATGAAAGATCTTTACTTCCCAGTATTCATTCCCGCATACGAAAAATGGGTGGTTGTTCACTTCTCGAGCTTGGAGAGAGAGTTCGTGGTGTACAACTCTTTTGTCACAACAAACACTATCACCCATGACGACCCCTGTTATTCGATTGACGCTTGCACATGTCGTCGTACCCCCGATCTCTGAGGAAAATGTTGCCTGATTTTTGCTTGCACATGTCGAAACTTCTGAGCGCGTTGGGTATCCCACTAATACGGGTTCGGAGCCTAACTCTGACGATGAGAAGGTAGATAAGAATGGACTATCATATGATTACCATGGATGGGATGCAGTACCCAAATGTATCAATACTAGGGATTCAACCATTCTCGTGATCAAGCACATCAAACAGCTTATGTCGTGACATGGAGTTCAAGAGGCCACTCAAAACATCATTAAATTGTTCAAGAACAAGTGAGCCATGGACTTGTGGTATCAGGAGATCAATCATTTGACACATGTTATTTTTTAGTTTTTGTGAGACATCGTTAATGTCTTGTGTTGTGGTCAGTCGGTTGGGCCGGTCAAAGTCTATTTTTTATGAGAAACACCATCAATTTTATATTGGGTGTTTGGTCGTTAGGTCGATGAGGTCCGATACCGAACGAAAGTCATGACATCTTTTTCAAATCGTGACAAGTGTCATGACTTCTCTCTCTACCAAACACATCCCTACGTATCAAAGATACACATGTGCTTCTTAGGTCAAACAACTTATAGTCAATATGCATCGTAAAGTATCATTCAGTGTCAAACATTACCAAATGAACAATTGGATGGATGTGTTATCAGAAGATGTTGCATGGTTTTCGATAGGTATCATAAAATATGTCAGAAATCATCAGATTTTATCAACATGGACCATTTTGTATTAGATAACAACTGACCCTCCATATGAGATAATATGTCATCGACCTTTCACATGTTACCGACAGAATGAGACGAGACGATATCAGAAAAGGAATATAAATCGAAATTAGAAGAGTCTGACAGAGAGAGAAGTTACGACAACTGTTTTCCTGATAAAAAGTGGGAGGTGGTATCTGTATTAGAAAAAAAAATAGGCGTATATCTGAAAGAGAGATGAATTTTGAGATAAAAGATAAACATAAAGTATTTTCTTTTTATCGTCATAATTTACACTCTAATATTTTTGTTGATTCTTATTCACACACACACACATATATATATATAAGCAAAACGAAGGGAAGCCACGTGGCATCCCTTTTTGCTCATATTCTTTGCTTTTCTGAATGGAGAGAACTCTGATTTTGTTTTGTTTCCATCTCTTTCATGCATCCGTTTCTTTACCCTTTCACCTTACTCTCCTATTAATAAATTCCTTACCTCTTCACATTCATCTCATTTTAGTAAAATCCTTTTTTAGTGGCGTAGTCGAAGCTTATCTAGGTCAGACACTCTCGAGCTGTTGTGCTGTAGGGGATCGATTTTGAACTCAAACAGGAACTCTAGGGTCGACTCGGCCAGATTCTCCAGTAGTTCTAATGGTGGCATGGCGTTGACTTTCTTTCTTAATTTTATAATCAAGAGCTTAACCTTATTATTCGTCGGGTACTGATTTTTTTTATGCAATACTATTGTTCATTTGCTCTTCTATAACTCAGATCTTAAAAATATAGTTGTGCAGTGGTAAACTACATCAGGTTTTCAGTTAGACTTGATAATTTCAATTGTGAGTCACGAGCATTAGATCTGAAGTATTAAATTCGAGGTATTATATAAAAAGCACCAATTGAAAAAGTCTGGAGGTACTGACACCAACAATGTTTGAATAGACCTTTAGATTTCAGTACGTTGGATGATCTAATGCACCAATTCAAAGGCAGCAGCTTAAGGTACAACTCAAACTATTCTCTTTATTTATATACATTCAAAACTAGAATTAATTGTTGAATATATTTCTGCTTGTCACCAAACGCAAAGTTAAGAACTTGATACGTTAAGAATCTACCTAACCATGTTAACAAAATTGTCTTGATTGTGATCTTATCATACTCAAACAACGTTTGGATCTAAGTGTGATGTGATGGTTTTAGAATGTCATTTACATTATGTATATCACCACTTTTCAAGATCTATCATAACTATTATATATGATTACTAGAATAAAGGGATAGATTTAAGTTAGCTAATTACCTCTCAACATATTTTTTATAGCATTGGAGCAGCAAAGGTTCAGAATGAAACTCAACTTATCCGAGAACCTTGAAAGTTTTGAAATGGTTAAGGGTATGTACTATCTATACCGTTCACATCACTTTAGTTTCATAGTTTTTCCTTAGAACATTCGTCTAACAATAACTATTTTTTTAGTTGAAACTGTGAAAGAAAATGAAGATTCTGCTTATTTTAGTATATGAAGTACTATTTTTCTATATCATTTATTCAAGATGGATTATAATTAGGGACTATATAGCACTAATTGATATTTGAAATCTGCAGATGTTTTAAGGCTTTTCAACAACTCAAATAAGAGCATACATAATGGCAGGAAAAACTTGCATCCTGTTTTCAGGTTCAAAATCTATATATCTTTCTCCATTTATTATGTAATTTCAATAGTTGTTTCGAAGGGTCTATGGTCTTTTTGACTAGGAAAACGTGATATATTTGGTATTAAAATTTAAAAATAATGTGCTTGTATGAGAGTTTTTAGTGTTATTAAAAATTTAGAATTTTCATTTTTCTGAAATAAATATCCATTTAGTACTCTCTATCTAAATGATTTTAAATTAATTTTTAGCTAACACATCATGTTCGAGTATGAAAAAGTCAATGAGGTTAATTTATATGTCATGGTGAGAATATGTGGCATATTTTAGGATCAATAACATGAACTTATAGAAAAATAGGGTGTTGCATAGCATAAAACCTATCTTTGAGCACAAACTTTTACCAAAATTACCCGTTCAAGTAGAAAAATTCATGTATAATTCCTTCAATTAGAACGAACTACAATGTTGAAGGCCATATTTGCTAGGTTCAAGGAGGCAATTGATCCTACAATTTGTTTAAGCTGAGTTTGATGTATCTATTTCATTCTTGTTTTATTTGGATTTTTTAAATCAGGTGATAAATTTATCTTCTTTTGTACAATGCTCTGTGTTACTCATATAGATCTGGAGACAAATGAGCGCCTTGAAATGAATGGAGGTTGTTGGTAGGACAAAAAGACTAGTATAACTGCTTGCAAGATATATATATTAATAAAAGAACATTGATACAAAAGATTACACCTCCTGTTAAAAATTAAACATTCATGGATCATTAGTTTTAAAGGTTAAAATTGATTCTTATAGTGATATTAGAATCTTGATTTTAACTTGGACGCATTTAAAAGGATGGTTTGTCAGTACACTGTTGTTGACAATCAGTACAAAGGAGATGGTTATAGGTCTTGCGAAGGTATAACTCTCAACAATGAATGATCACTTGTGGCCATAGAAAAGTTACTTTTTTATATGCATTAATTAATATGCTCTCAGATGCTTGGAACTCCCATCAAGAATATGAGGAATTTTTGTGCGCATGCCTCATACTGAAATCTCTTATTTATTTACAAAACAAGAGATTTAACTTCATTTTCCATTTCCTTTTATTTTTATTTTATACTGTTCCGTCCCATGACAAGTAATAATCTAACCTTTAGTTACAATATTTGGGCCTGCAAGGTGTACAGTAAACCACAAACACTATTTGCCGGATACTAGAGATGGAAAAAATTTCTCTGATTGTTCAGTTCAGTAATGCTCATTTATTTTAATTAGATATCTTCATTAAGCTTTCATTGCTCTGTTGTTGATTTTTTTATTTATAAAATTAGGGCTCCTATTTGTCAGGGTGTAAATGCCCATATAGGTTCCAAGGGGACGGTTATAGATGTGAAGGTGATTCTCTGTTAGCTTGACTCTGCAAAGGAGTTTACTTATATGCACAACTTCACATATTTGATGCCATCTAGCATTGAGAAATTAGCTGTTTCATCTTCTTACTTGTGCATCAGATATCGATGAATGCAAGGACTAGAATGCTTGCAAATGCAAAGGTTTAACCTGCAAAAACACGTGGGAAGGGTATGATTGCACATGTAAGGGCAAAATACATTACTGACTCCATTAAAAACATATACATGTATAAAAAGTTTATCTTCAAAGACATATGAATAATGAGTTTTGGCCTTTGACTTGGGATTCTTGCTTGAAAACTTAAAGTACGGATGATTTGACAATGGTTCATCCATTTTTCCGAAAGAAGTGAATCTAGAATTAGATGGTAATTCATGACTATTTTGGATCTTACAGTTTCATTGGCTGTTGGTGTGGCTGGGTACATATTTTGCAAATAGACTTAGTATATGCATGCATGGGACTCAAGTCCCAATTACTAAGTTCAAACGTCAAAAACAATCCTCGGGGCTCACTTTTCCTATCATGTCCAAATACATGCCACTTGAAAGCAAAACAGTAGCAAAGACCAATCTTTCAGATAAATCTCATGTGTTGTAAGTAGCCAACGTCTTACCTTTACAGAAAGATTCTTATCATACATTAGCTTCCAAGAGGGGAGAGAGTATGTTGATGCTAACTAGATGGGACACACAAAAATTACCAACGGACTTGAGTAGAATCATGACCAGTAGATATGGATGTTGTTGAAATGTAAAAGTTTTAACAATGATGATTCATGTAACTTTCACCGAAATAACTTTTATTGTCTAATATTACTATTAGCACCGCTTATTGCGTGGTGCACTGCACTAGTATCCTTAACTTTAAATGTTATTTATAGCTATCAAAACTTTTGTATAGATCTTTTTTGTCTAAAAATAATGAAAATAGTCTTGATCCGGATCTCAAAAATATCATTTTCTCGTCTTTTATAGTTTTATCTTTTAAAAAGCCTTTTTTTCATCAACTCAATCATTTTTCACATTTAGTAAAAATTCTTTAAGTAGTTATAAAATATTTTTGTGATTAGAGTCAAAAGAATTTTAGTCATTTTTTTGAAGCAAAATTTCATATGCAATTTATTGAAAGTTTTTTTTATAGATGAAATTCAAATGTATTGCTCCAAACTCATGTGTACAGTGACAATACACAAAGATCGGAGGAAATTTCATTTTCTACTTGAAGATAGTCCCCTCCACCTTGATATTCTCACCATTTTCGAAAATTTAAAGGTCATGTGAACAATACATTATCAGAAATTATATATATATATATATATAT
>JAYMSW010002635.1:0-13487 GCA_036897725.1 Erodium texanum | reverse complement strand
ATGTAAGTTTATATAATTATTAATTTATGATATTGATAGGACCTATATTTACATAAGGATTTTCCCAAAAATTATTATCTTATCGAATTTTGTTAATTTTACCATTGCCCCAAGTCGGGACGGGAGAGATTTACTATTTTATCGTGTTTATTAATTTATCGAGTATTACGTTATAGAGGTTTTACTGTAATATCAAATAAATAATTATTTTTCATGTCAAAAAAAAAAAATTATTTTTCATGGACCTAACTTCCCACTGTCTTCCCAAACGACATATGAATTTTTTGACTACTGAATGAAAAGCATTTGTGTTGACTTTTATGAGCGAGCTGACATTTGGTCCGACGTGGCGACTCCACCGTCCACGCGCCAACCCAACGACCCTCTTCTTCTTCATCTTCCTCTAAAACGCTGTTACTTCGCTCCTCTTTTGGAATCTCAATTTCCACAGACATTGGTTACAGAGACCACAAAAAATCGTATCCAATTCCAGCCAACGCGATGCCGTTCTGCTGCGTCGGAAGCAACGATGTCAACATTTTCTACAGAACCTACGGTCGTGGCCCCACCAAAGTGCTCCTCATCATAGGTGCTCTCACCAATCTAATGAACTCTATGTTTTCCATCGATTCTTTCAACTCCCAGCTGGGATTTGGCTGAGCTGTTCTGGGTTGTTGATGTTCTTTGTGTTCATTGAGCAGGATTGGCTGGAACCCACAATTCATGGGGTCCCCAAATCAAAGGCTTAACTGGGACGAACGTGCCCAACGACGATGACGAGACCAGGATGGTTGATCATGATGATAACGACGGTGGGATTGAAGTCTGTGCATTTGATAATCGCGGTATGGGTCAGAGTTCAATACACACCAGAAAATCTGAATATACGTGAGTTATTGCCTTCTTAATCCTCTATTTTACTTTGATTTTTTGTTTTGGTAAAGAAAAATTCTGGGTTTACTGAATCTGAGCTGCATTACAAGTCCTTGATGTAGCTCACTAATTTTTCTCTAGTGCTTCAGCTTGTGCATTTTTCCGTTTCTGGGTCTACATTTGTTTGATTATATTTAGTAATTCCATTTTGCTTTGATAGGATTTGAGTTAGCTAACTGGGCCCTCCTATCGCAATTTTGAGCTTCATTTTACTGTTTGCGTCTGATTTGCTGTGTTTCCTTGTAGCCCCTTTCAGTAGAAACGAGAAATCAAATGACATTTTTTCTACGGAGATATTATCATCTGTGATTTTATGGCATTTCTATTCTCAAGTCTAAATTATGCATTAATGGGAATTTATACTTGATATAGTTTGTTGGGAGTTGCTGCAATTTGCTTTTTCCCTCTGAGGAAATATAAGTTTTTTAATGCATTGAAGTTATGCTCAGTGATCTCTTTTATGATTATTCCACGCAGGACAAAAGTAATGGCAAAAGATGCGATTGCTTTATTAGATCATCTGGGTTGGCTGAAAGCCCATGTGTTTGGGCATTCTATGGGTGAGATCTTGATACTGATCTTCTTCAGTAGCTTTGTGTTAAGTCAAGTTGCTGGGTTATCATGAATTGAAGTTCTTAGATAATTTGGGTGAGCATAGTTACTGTCATCAGTATATCTCTGTTTAATGGAGGTAGCAAATTTGTTAATCATGAAAAGAGTTCTAGTCACTTAATGTTGAGCAAATTGATTTTCATTGGTTTTATTTTCTGATCAAGTTGGAGACTAAGAGCTGAAATTCTACAAACTACATGTTACTGCATCTTTTGATCCTGATTTCACTTTCATATAAGCTTACTTAATATTTACCATCAAAACAGGAGCCATGATTGCTTGCAAGCTTGCAGCAATGGTGCCCAATAGAGTTGTGTCTTTGGCTTTACTTAATGTAACTGGTGGTGGATTTCAGTGTTTCCCGAAGGTATTTCATTTTAATTTCTTGTAACAAGTTGAACTATGTTATTATCTTTGAATGATGAATCAAAATGAAAATCAAGCCATGAAGTTAATAATGTTTACCTGTTCATTTTACCATGTTGCCTAAGTTACAAGTTATTTTTTGCTACCAAGCCTAAAAATCCACATTGTTGTTATTTGTACATGAGTGATGATTTTATTTCTTCTCAGCATTTGGGAATTGTAGATATTTTCAGGCTAATATATTCAGGATGAAGAATCATTACTAGTTACTAATTAGTTGGCTCTAAAATGGTTCTGTTTAGGTAGAAATTTAAGAATTTAAACTAAACTTTTGCTTACTTTCCTTCATTTATCAACCTTATTCATGCCAACCTAATATACTTACCAGCGGTGGGCTAAGTGCTCTATGCTTGGAATTGAATTTTGTTCTCCAACTTAGCCCAACATCACCAACTCTCAAGCTTTCTTGAATTAAGGTTGATGGTCACTGGCTGAAACCTAGAAGCATTTTCCAATCCTGGAGTTGAACTATAGTTAATTCATCTCTGTTCTTGCAGTTTGACCGACGAACAGTATCAGTGGCAATCCGTTTCTTGAAGGCAAATACTCCTGAAAAAAGGGCTGCTATTGACTTGGACGCCCACTACACAGAGGTAAGCAATCTTATCTTTCTTTAAGAATCAAGTGTTTAGTATCCTCTTACTTATACATAAGTAAGGTTGATTGCTATGAGGTGATTAATATACTTTGACTTTACATGCAGGAATATCTCAATGAATATGTTGGAGCTAACTCAAGACGAACAATTTTGTATCAAGTAAGAATTATCTAACTATATCATTCTTAACTGGCTTGGCATGATTTAGTTGTTGGCACTTTAATACCAGTAATTAACTTGATACATGTCTCTGACAGGAATATGTAAAGAGTATATCGTCAACTGGGATGCAATCTAACCATGGTTTTGAGGGTCAAGTCAATGCATGTTGGACACATAAAGTGACAAAAGCAGATATTAAATCAATTCTCTCTGGTGGATTTCTTGTATCAGTCATTCACGGGAGGTACATATTGCTGCTTGCCTGCTTCAAAAGACTAATTAGTTGATATTATTTTCATGTCACAATTTATTTATTGATGTTAGACTTATTCCAATCCCAAATCTTAAGCTATTAAGTGGAGGGCTGAACTAGTATTTGAAGTTGTCACTAAATCCACATTCTACTAAAAAGTTAGACTAAAGTAAGATAATTTATGTCTGTTCTGTTGTCCTTGTTTAAGGTTAGACTAAATAAAGTAAGCCAATTTACATGGATCTCATTGCTTGCATTTTGTTTTGGTTGTACCAAGTCAGATAAGGCAAGACGACAATAACTGATGACTAGTCCATTGAAAGTTGCTTTTTTTTTTTATGCTAATTGCTAAACTTTAAATGTGTAGGCATGACATCATTGCTCAAATATACTATGCAAGGAAGCTTGCTGGGAAGCTTCAACCTATAGCTAGAATGGTGGATCTTCACGGAGGGCATCTTGTGAGCCATGAAAGACCTGAAGAGGTAATCATCAAATTAAGTTGATAGGTTAATCAAGCAGGACATGATGGAATTGGTGAATCAAACAGCCAATTTGATTTATTTTCCTCGTGAATGTCATGATAGGTTAATCAAGCACTTATTAAGTTGATCAATGCATCAAAAATGAAGATAAGCCCACATGATTGGACTAACTTATCCAAGAAAAGCCCCGGCAAGGGTAAGTATTGCTGGATTGTGCTCTAACCTTTATTTCTTCTGCTTGAGAAAAATATTTACACAAGACATGATTGAATTACCTTTGTACCCAACTTTCTGCAGGTGGGTTGTTAATTTGTTGCAGTCACAAGGCATTTTGCGATGAGTAGACCTAGAAGATGAAGAATACACATGACCGTTCATAAGATGCGATTCATACGCAGAGTTCTGTTAGCTTTATAGAAGCAGATTCAAACAGCTAATACGAGCAAAACATAACAGAGAACGCTGAATAGCAGCTGAATACATCAGTGATAGGTCTTTTTTTGTATTTGATTGACATACTGAACAGTGAAAACAACCTTACAGACTTTTAGATGGAAAATGAAAGGTATAAAGACATGTAATTTCTTCTACATTTTGTTCATGGAAAGATGAGATTTCTTGAAGTTGAATACTGTACATGCTCTTCAAGAAACAACACTTGGAGGGTGGGAGAAACAAAGTCTTGCCAATTGTTGGTCAAGAATTGCCAAAATAGTTTCAAGCTGTGTTGTAATTATTCTAATTCTAATTAACTAGACAGATGACTCTTTGTAATTGAGATTTTACAGGCCAAATGAAGAGAAACACAAATTTAAAGCCTTAAATAACAATGTCTGGTTTATAATTATATCATCATATCAAAGCAAGTCAGCAGCATCAGTATTGACAACCACAGAGAACCCACAAAGCTGCTACTTGGCTGCTCTTTTAGTCTCCATAACCACAAATCTAGCATTTTCACACAATTCTGAAATCTACATACATACATACATACATACATACATACATACATACATACATACATACATACATACATACATACATACATACATGCATGTGTATGAGAATGAGAGGGTATAGATAGAGACGAACCTGCTCTTTGCTAGACTGCTTCATCTTGCAGAAAAAGGTTTCAAGAACTTACGAGTGAGAGACAGAGAAGATGATGAGTTGTGCTAATGGCCAAAGCCTAAAGCATAGAACCAATAAATATAATAGCCAATGGAAGCCTTTGATCAACATACATTGCAGTCACAAGTAACTAATATACCTCTGCAAATGGAATATACCTCCTCTGACATTTCCTTGAGAGCTACTAGGGGTATTTTCGGCAAATACTCATTACATTCTTCAACCCAAAGCCAAACTCACAAGACAGGTCCGACAGAATTGACTAGGTAGGAACTATGTTTCATAATTTAAAATCTTCATTAGCTTTGGTTTAAGAATTTCGAGAAAAAGGAAAGGGATAATGATAGAAAATTGACGTGTATTTTGATGTTGTATCAAGTTGGTATCGTGAATTAATTTTTTGTTGCACCGTTAGTTACGGAGTTAAAAATACAAGAAAAAGACCTTATTATCTCCGACCTGTGTTTAGAGTCTTAGACAACATTGACTTGAACACTTTCATTTTCACTTCAACTTTTAGACACGATTTCAAAGAACCACTTTGAGACCGGAGACGCGAGCAGAAGACGATTGAAGACATAATCGAACCGAGTTCCAGAGCACGAACATGAGAGGTAAGTTTATAGGGTTTGATTCGAAATCTAGTTGAAATCTAATGTTTCGTGCATGAATATGGCTGAGATACATATGGGTTCAGAGTTTTCAATGGTTAGAGTTTAATATTGAGGGTTCTTCTAAGTTGCATATGGGTTGAATTAGGGTTTTTGATGTTCGGTGCATGAATTTATTGTTGATGGTTGAGTTTACGGTTTAGGGTTTTTGTTCATATATGGATTATATGAATACTTTGCTTGTGTTTCTGTTGATTTATGGATTTCTGAATATGTTGTATTAGGGTTTGCATGTATACCCCAACATGATTTAGGGTTCTTCCAAATACAAGATACACATGGGTCCCTCCACAGAAAAAGATGAAGAGGTTTTGAAAGTGTATAGAAAAAGGAAAAAAGAGAAGGTGGTCAGAGAGGGGTATTATAGAACTCTTGAGGAACTGGCTGAGATAGAAGAATCAGGGTATGATCTTCGGGATTTTATTAGGGGCACTACCACACATATAGTAGAGCATTTGACAGATGCACCTGATAAAAAAATTGATAAGGCAACAAGTGAGCATATAGGTAATAGTTTGGAAGAGCTAGTTGCTAAGGATAATGAAGTAGTAGATGTTGTCAGAGAGGTGGAGAAGGTTGTTGAAGATCATGTTGGGGAGGTGGAGAAAGGCGTTGAACATGATGTAGGGGAGGCAGAAGTAGCTCTTGAAGATGATGTTCAAGAGGTAGAAGTAGCTCTTGATGATGATGTTGGGGAAGCTCAAGATGAGGAAGCTGAAGTGAATGCTAATTCATACGGAGAGCTGGAACCTGCTGAAGATGAAGGTGAACATAAAAGAGAGCGTATAGGTGTTCGTAATAGAGCACCAAAACTCTAGTTGTCTACATGAGAGTTGAGGAACATAGATTTGGTGTTAGGCGATGAGTTTTAAAATGCTAAGGTTTTCGGATGGTGCTTAGGAATTATGCAGCAGAAAAATATTTAAGGTTTCGGATATCCAAAAATTTGAAAGAAGGTATAGGGGCGTTTATGCAAGGAACAAGGATGCATGTTTTACATCTGGTGTAGTACATTGCATCGTTCAAGCCATTTGGGTATCAAGACTTTTTACCCCACACACACTTGTGAAACAGATGTTGTGAATGGCAATGTTAATCACAATTTCCTTGCTCATCGATACCTAGACTACATTAGAGACCACAAGCATATTATTGTAAAAGAATTCCCAGTGATGGTCTTCAAAGACATTGAAATAAGTGTCAGCAAATATCAAGTGTATCAAGAAATACGAAAAGCGAGGAAAATATGTGTTGGTGATAAGAGTACACAATATGGGAAGTCGAGGAAATATGTTGAACTGATCACACAAAGCAATCTAGATTCTAGGGTTGCAATTCATGTGGTGGGTATTTCCGGGAAATCAGGGCAACCTCCTCAACCAAGATTCCAACATCTGTATATGATATTCAAGGCACAGAAGTCGGGATTTGAATGGTGGCCCGGGTTAGACGGATGCCACTTGAAAAGGTACTTCAGTGGTCAATTGTTAGCAGTAGTGGCTAGAGATGTCAATGATGGCATATTCCCTTTGGCATTAACTGGTGTTAAGGCAGAGAATAATGCTGCTTGGAGGTGGTTTCTAGAGCAATTATTCCATAATATTAACAAGCCCGAGGAGAATGGATATGTCTGCATGTCTGACAAACAGAAGGTATAATTTTATTATTATTATTGATTGATTGATTGATTTATAATGTTTTACGTGTATTGTATATTAATGCAACTATTGATTCATGTGTGTAGGGGTTAGTTGAGCTATTCAACGAGTGGATGCTTAGTGTGAAACACCAACATTGCATTTGTCATATGGAGGCTCAACTAGGGATGTTCAAAATATCTGCAATCCGCGACCCGCCCGACCCGCGGCCCGTATAACACAGATCCGTAGTTGGTGGATCGGATTACGGGTGGTCCATGTCTCCATTCACAATTTTCTGGGCGAATTGCAAGATGCGGTACCAAATACCCGCAATTAAACTTATTCGCCCACAACCTAAGTATCGAAACCCTCGATCCTTGCAAGCATCCCCAGCAAAACATTATGGTCGTCGATCTTAGTGGTTATCTATGTTTGATAGGCAGCCACAATAGTGCTTCTGCTCCACATCTTTCATGAGGAGATGAATCAACTATCATTAATTATTAGTATTATTAGTTAATATCATTAACTTCAAAAACCCTAAGAACCTACTATATATACTCTTCTTATCAAACCTGCTAACCACATGCCCCCCTTGTTGCTTACTGTCTCTCTCTTTAGACGCCCAAATGGATCTCTAACCTTCATCTTCTCTTTCTTCCATGTTCCATTTTAAGATTTTTCATCTCTCCAATCTTATCTTTGCTTCCTATACAAATCAAGATCCTACCTTTTTGTTGTAGCCTCCATCATCGTGATGGATGAGCTTCTGATTCCTAAATCTAGCGGCGAGTCCATCTTGTTCTCTAGGCTTCAATTATTTTGTACCATAACATGCATGTTTGATTAGTTTTATTTCGTTTGTTTTCATTTTTTTTTAAGTAGGGTATAAAATATTCACTTTTGCTTTTTTGTTGTGTTAAATAAAAAGTCTGGAATAATAATGTTGAATATTTATTACAAAATCAATACATATGATTTTTGGTTGAACCATATTTATCACAATAGCGGAAGCACTTTCAGTAGTGCAATAACCTTTGAAAGTTCATCACCGAAGAATACTGAAAAAAATAATGAGAATAAACTATGGTTTATTAAAAGTGTAAAGCAAAATAAGAATGTATAAACGTTAATTTAATACAAGTATATACATATTGGATTTTTTGCGGGTTCTGACCCGATTCGCCCGCAATCCAAAGGGATGGATTTTGGTCTGACATAGTTATCCGATGGGCGTATGCGGATCGTGTTTTCTGTAACCCGCAAATATGCGGTCAGGCCTTGGTATGTGCGGGTCGGATCAGATATCTGCCTATGAACACCCATAGGCTCAACTGGTGAGGTTCTCCAAGGCTTCTAGTACAGCAAACCTAGAGCAGCAACTTGCGGTTCTGGAAAAGATGGACAAAGAGGCATACCTATGGGTGAGAGAGAAACATCCACAAAGATGGTGCAATACTTATTACACTGACCGAGCTAAGTGTGCTACTTCTAATAATAATGTAAGTGAGTCTTTTAATATTTGGTTGTTGAAAGGGAGGGACTTGCCTATCTTGAGTTTCTGTGAATTCTATCGCAAGAAACTTATAGAGTGGTTCTATAAGAAAGGGTTAGAAATAGAAAGTCATAACCACCCCTTGTGCCCTAGGATCATAAAGAAGCTTAAAAACTTAGTAAGGCTGCTAAGAAATGCCCTGTCTTTATTAGTGGTAAAGGTTTGTATGAAGTTCAATGTAAGAAAGAGATATTTCTAGTCAATGTCTTGCAAAAAAATGGGTTCATGCTTGGATTGACAATTGTCTGGCATTCCTTGCAAGCATGGGATTGCTTCCATTAGAGCAGCAAGAGGAGATCCAACATGACAAGTGGACGAGTGTTATGAAATGGAGACTTTCAAGAAAATTTATGCAGGCCAGATTTATCCAGTTCCAGGACTGCAACATCTCACTTGTAGGAAAAAAAAAGGATGAGTCTCTGTTGGCTCCTAAAATCCGGAAGCCACCAAGCAGACTAAGAGTGCGTAGGATTAAAGGTCAAGCTGAGAAGGAGAATGTGACCCAAGATTATCTTTAAGTGCCAAGGAAGAAGACTGTTATGAAGTGTAGCATATGTTCAGAAAAAGGGCATAATGCAAGGACATGCTCAATCAAAGAATATGGTGAGGATGATGAGCCTGAACTAAGGAAGAAGAGAAAGAAGAGACAAACAAATACTGGGGTTCCATATGCTGTCATCGGGGATGAGCATGCTATTGTGCAAGCACTTGAAAAAAAAATAGGCATTGAGAAGAAGGAATATGAAAGAAGCACTTGTGAAGCTAAAGAAGAAAGCATCCACCATTTCTACTTGCATACTCGAGGAGTCCATGAGAATAGAAGAGAACATGCTTGTTGCTCTTGTTAGAAGGGAAAAGATACTTAAAGAGAGAGCAAAACAGACTAGGAACAAAGCACAGAACATATTCAGGTATAATTCTGTCTTTGTGTAATTGCTTTTTTTGGATTGTTTATTTATAGAAAATGTTGTGTAATTCTGTTATGGGTTTAGATTCCTACTACTAGTATATCTTAAGCTGTGTGGCAAGATTATAGAGATCGTCAAACAAACATGTTTAGGAGAGTTTGGATATTAGAGATCATCAAGAGAATGAAAAAAGGCAAGGTACGAACAAAACTTTCAAACCAAGTATGAACATCAACTTTTACTAACTATTTTTACTTACAAACTCTAGTTCATTCAATTATAAACATGAAATTTGACTGCCTTTATTTCTACTTCTCCACTCTAATTTTTTTTGATATGACAATTTCTTTGTATCAAGTGTTAGTAAGAGTCAACCTTACTTATATAGCAGTATGGGGGTATCAAGGGTTGTGGGTGAAGTGGTAGCACCTTCATGTAATAAGCACAAGGTCACTGGTTCTAGTCCCTATACTTGTGATATTGCATTTCCCTTTTTTTTGATAAAAAAAAATAGAAGTAAGGGGGCACTACCACTTGACTTTAATTGTAATTTTACTAACCTTTGTCTCTTTTCACCAACCTCAATCCATATATGGTGGAGGGTCTAGAGAAGAAGCATCTAGATGGTATGGAGAAGGTGGATCTAGAGAAGGAGGAGGATTTGGAGGCAGCTTGAGCCGAGGCACACTCATCAAGCAACACAGAACCCTAAGTCATTTGTGCACCACAACTGCTGAAAAAGAAGGGGACATCGTCTCTCTTGTTTAGTTTACTTTGTTAGACAATTCAATGCGCTATGAGTAGTTGACAAATCTTTAGTATTATCTTGATGTGGTGGGTGAAACTATACTTTTAAGAAAGCTAATGTGAAACGATGAGAATCTCATAGCTTTTGTTTGTTTTTAGTGATGGGAATCTGATTCCACATTACAGGTTGCATGTGGGATTTGTTGAACATTAATGACTTTTTATTTATGAAAATGAATCACAACTTCTGACATGTCCATTTTCTGATAATTGCTTTTGTTTTGATTCAGCCATTGATTATAAATGTGAATAATGGTTAATTGTTGAATATTAATCACATGTTTTGAATATAAATGAGTTGAAACCGAAGAATAAGGGTATTTTGAGAATTTTGAAAAATTATTAAGATCACATGCTTCTCACGTGTCAATTTACTATTAATTTTAACAGAATTTCACTAATGATACAAAAAAAATTCACGGTACTAACATATCGCACTTATAAGTTCACGGTATCAATCTACCACAACATAAAAATACACGCCAGTTTTCTGCCATTATCCCAAAAATAAAATATAAAACAAACCCAATCCCAAAATACCATAGGTATTTTTGTCAAATAGACATTATACCTATACCACACACAAACCATAAACCCTAACCTAATCCCTTCCAAAAACATTCGTAGAGTAGAAAGAAGTGCTCAACTCTAAACCCATATCTGTATTATGGCAGACTCAACCCAATGGGAATTCAACTGGTACCTTCTCTTTTTCTTCTTCTTGTTATGCTTTGTGCATTTGGGTTCAGTTATTGTTAGTTTTGTGTATGGGTTTAACTTGTTCATCTTACTATGTATATGCCTTCCTTTGTGTCAACGAATTTGGTGATAATTGAATCTGGGTATTGTATTCATTACAGCTCTGCTGTGTGTGTGTTTTTTGCATAGATTTATTTGTCCAAACCAAGCTCCTCGTCTGAGAATCAGTTTTCAGTATGTAGTATTTCAAGTTTGAGTCTGTAATAAGCCGGAACACCCCAAATTTCCAGTTTATGTGTATGATATAAGCCATGTGATGTCATTCAGGCTCCAATTATCCAGAAACCATTGTCATTCATGGTAAAGCCACTAGAACCTGCAAGTTGAGGTCTTGAATTGGAGTCTTAGGTGGTCAAACAGTAATTTATTTATTTTAGATGTTTGGTTTGGTAATGAAACATTGATGGAAAAAACACCTAGATAGTTTCTTTTCCCCGGGAATGATTCACCATGTTGCTACAACTTACATATTATTATTAAATGGATACTTTCTGCAGTGATTTGGAAGTAGATTATGAGTCTGAGGAGAATGCATCCATAGTATACGCAGCACTAGCTGTTGATAAGGAGGTACTGCTTTATCATGTTGCAAACCAACTCATTATTAACAAATAAACCAGATTCTGATTGAGCTGTATTTCACCTGCAGTTGCAGCCAGACAAAGTGAAGAGACAGATGACAGTGTCTAATGGGAAGCTTTCAGTGTAAGTTACATTATGATTGAATGTTCAAAATACAAAAATCAAATATTTGACATATAAATAATTAGTGATTTAAACTTCCTTTTCTTAATTATTTCAGTTTAGAGGACCATTGTGAATTCTTGTACCATCTAACTTTCCCATTGTTCGGGCTGTTGTGTGGATTCAGGCACTTTGAAGCAGTTGAGGCAAGGTTTCTTCGTGCATCGTTTAGCGCTTTTGTCGATGCCCTTACACTCGCCACAAAAACAATTGAAGAATTTGGACAAGCTATGGACGTGTGACATGGCTGTTAATAAGCTATTTGAAACTGTGAAGTTTAGTTCTAGCTCTATAAGATGAATGTATTATTCTTATGGTTACTGAATTGGTAATTGATTATTGACTTGCCCTCTTTCACATCTATCATAGAGCCTTTGTTTTCCTGATAATGTGGCTCTGCTTCTATTAATTCCATCTATAATTATTGACGTTGTCCTTGAGAATCAGAGCCAACTTGTAGATTCATTGGCAAAGGATTAAAGCTCTGGCTCTAAACACCTAGAGCTGTGAAACAGAATTTGAAGTGACAAGGAAAATAATTTGGATAAAATGGCAATCAATCAGAATTATGGACAAATATACATATATCATCAAGGACATGAATTGAAGTGTGTACATTGCTCTGGTGTTTTTGCACAGCAATAAAATGAATCAACCTTACATGTAATTTCAAATGACTAAATTTTGATTAATAGAGAAACTAAGAGCAAGCCATTAGTCACTTTTTATTTGATCTTGGAAGCCGTCTGGTTCTGCTCTTCTTGTCTTGATTTATCAGTATTCATCCAAGTACATAAATAGCGGCTCATCATCTTTCTTGGACTTGCGCCGGCTAAGTAAGGCCTTGAGAAGCCTTTTACTTTTGCTTGGGTGCCGTTCAATATCTTTGCTGTCTTCTCTATCAGCATCTTGTTGCACTGAATATGATTTCCTAGGCTCTTGTGGGTACTGATATAGATCAGTCAAAAGTTCAGTTATCAAGCATCATGGTAAGGTGGGAGTACTTATAATCTCTACAAACTCATCCAGTTAAAATTTCAGTGATAATAATGTCAATATGCAAAGAGAAATCTCTGCTTACCCGTTTTTGTGCAGAAGGATTTGGAGTAGTAGGCCTGCTCGGGTTTGGGGTGGTGGGCCTACTTGAATTTGGGGTAACCGGCCTAGTTGACAGAGATACAGAACGTAAAAGTGGAAATCGGTACGGTGAAACTGATCTCTTCTCTGATTTGCCACCAGAAACAATACACCTTAGTACAAAATAAGGACCTAAAGAAGAAGTTAACGAAGAAAATTCTAGGGACAATTGCAAAAATATACCCTCAGGTATTCACTTTTGCAAATTGTAGCCATTTTTTTTATAAGGGCAAAAAAGTGCCTTTAACTTGCCTTTTTGTTGCACCTTGTGCAAATTTGTTTTGAAATGACGATTTTACCATTTAAAAAATAACAAGTAAGAAACAAAAAATCCAAATGTTCACCTCTGTTTATATTTTTCCTCTTTATAGGTATTAGGTACAAAGAGAGATGAAAATTCTGGATTTTTTTTTTGTTTTCACTTACTAATGTTTTAACTTTAAAATTTGAAGGGCAAAATCATCATTTTGAAACAGATTTACACAAAGTGCAACAAAAAAGGTAAGTTCAAGACACTTTGTTGCAATTAACAAAGAAGAGGGCTATGATTTGCATAAAATGAATATCTGAGGGTACTTTTTTGCAATTATCCCAAAATTCTAGCAGTGAAGCACTAGCGATTGAAGAAATCACATAGTTCAACTTGCAAACAAACCTTGCTCCCTT
>JAYMSW010002634.1:0-13492 GCA_036897725.1 Erodium texanum | reverse complement strand
CCTTGTATAGCTCGATGATTGATGCACAAAAATGTTGGAGGGACTCCATGATGGTTGATTGACCCATTCGCATGATCTCATCTAAGGAATCTGCGGAGCAACCATAAGTTGGCATGCGAATTGCAGTTGTGATCTTCTGGCACGGACTTAAACCAAGCTTACCAGTAGAGTTTGATCTTTGTTGGAAATATTTGTCATGCCTCTCCACATCTGCCAGCCATCCGGAACTGGCGACGGAAAATCTTGTTATCGTAAGTCGCCCCATCGACAAAGTAATCTTAGACAAGGCGATCGTGACCCTCCAATCGGTTTCGTTGTATGGTTTTCCTCTTCCGCCTTGGATTGCTGCTAGAGGATCCTTGTTCAGCTACCATGCGTGCCAAAAAGATCGTCGTAATCTTTCATCACTTGGTTGTAATCGTAGGTCGGCTGGTATGGATCCATGCTTGATCGAAAATTGTGGGGCCTTGAGAGAAATGTAGACTTGAAATTGGGAGAGACATGAATTTGAGAGATGCGAGAATGAAATTGGGTAGAGGGGTATTTATTATAGGTTTTTCTTTTAATTCCTTTAATTAATTTCTGATTTTAAATAAAAAAAAATATTGTCCAAAGAGCAGTTGTCGACCGTTGGGGGGCAATGACATCATTTTTTGTCCTTTTCTCCACTATCAGCGTGTGATTGGCCAGAGAACGATCTGACGCAACCAAGCGACGAAGCCTCTTTCCGCCACTAGCGCCCGGGTGCGGTATCGTTTATTTGGAGCCTGCTTCGGACGCTTCTTCCCGACGTGAGCTCCGTAACAGTTCGGCGCTAGCTCCGCTTCATACTTGGCCATCCAGCGCGTCCATCCGGCGCACTGTTGGGGATGCTCTTAAGGAGACTTGGGATTGAAACTCATTTATTATTGATTAAGTTTTTTCATTTCTAGTAGCAAATGATATAAACAATGACTTTGACTTTGAACCATATAGTATTGAAGAGTGTTGTCAAAGACGTAATTGTGCAAGGTGGAAAGAAGAAATTCAAGCAAAATTGGCTTCATTAGCAAAACACCAAGTGTTTAGGCTCATAATCAAAACACAGAAAAAAAGATGTTCAACCTATTGGATACAAATGCGTGTTCACAAGGAGATGGAATGAGAAAAAAAAACAAATTGCTCGATATAAAGCGAGGCTTTTACTCAAAGTCTTTCTCAATGATCTGAAGTCGATTTTGATGAAACATATTCACCTATGCTGGATATGATCACATTCCGTATCTATCAGTTTAGCAGTCTCTAAAAACCTTGATATGTACATGATGGACACATTCATTGCTTACTTACATGACACACTAGATACTAACATTTATATGAAACTCTCTAAAGGATTAAAATTTCCCGAAGTAATAAAAAATTGTGCAAGAAATCTATATTCGATAAAGTTATAGAAGCTATTATATGGACTGAAACAATATAAGCGAATATGGTTCAATAGCCTCAACAAGTACCTCAACAGAGAAGGTTATAAGAGTAACATTATATGCCCATGTTTATTCATTAAGGAAATGAACTTTGGTTTTGTTATTGTACTAGTGTACGTCAATGATATGAATCTTATTGGGATTACAAAGGAGATCCACAAAGTGCAAAATATTTGAACAAAGAATTTGAAATGAAAGATTTAGGGAAAACAGACATTGTCTCGCCCTACAGATTGAACATATTTTACTGATGGTATCCTGATCCATCAATATGCATATATTGAGAAACTCATTAAGCATTTCATATGGATAATTCTTATCCACTCAGTACCCAATAGTCGCCCTGTCTTTGGGCTCGAAGGAAGACCCATTTCACCCCAACGAAGTAAATAAAAAGATACTTGGTCCTGAAGTATCATATCTAAATGCAATTATGGCTCTATTATACTTGACACAATGCACAAGACCAAACATAACATTTACAGTAAATGTGCTCATCAAGTTTAGCTCTGAACCAACTAGACGACATTGAAATTGAATCAAACATATATTACGTTATTTAAGTAGAACTAAAATTTTTGGTTTAGTATATTCAAGGTATGAAGAGAACGTTGGCTTGGTTAGATACACAAATGCATGATATCTATCAGACCCCCATAAAATCTTGCTCTTAGACAAGATATGTATTTACCTACAATGAGACAACAATTTCATAGCGCTTGACGAAACAAACTTTAGTTGCAGCATCCTCCAATCATTAAAAAAATGACATTACATAAAGCTAGACGAGTGCGTGTGTTCTTGTCGTTGACCATTCAACATATACGAAGCATAATTGGAATTTCTCCAACAAGTGTTCCTTCTAGTATATATGAAGATAATGTAACTTCTAT
Organism: Erodium texanum; assembly: GCA_036897725.1. Classification (NCBI taxonomy): domain Eukaryota; kingdom Viridiplantae; phylum Streptophyta; class Magnoliopsida; order Geraniales; family Geraniaceae; genus Erodium; species Erodium texanum. The sequence goes on along the minus strand of JAYMSW010002634.1, from coordinate 11,133 downwards.
TGCCCATATAAGATGAGGATACATCAAAGGAGATAGAATTAAACACATTTCCAAAAAAATTTTATACTCATGAACTCGAGAAGAGTTAGACATGATGTAGATGTCACACAAATTCGCTTAAATAAAAATCTTGTTGATTTATTCACTAAGGCTTTACCGATATGGACATTTGAGAAGTTAATATCGTGTTGACTCAACAAGCAATTAAAGTAACCTTATTCGTTATCAGGAGGAGCAACAAATCGAGGGGAGTGGGAATTGTGCATTGGGTTTTCCTAAAAAGGTTTTTAACGAGACAACTTAAATCGCGTCCAATATATTTGTAAATGGTGATCCAAGGGGGAGTCTATGAAATATGGCTCACCATCTCAAATTATGAAGACCAAGAGACAAGAATATCATTAGAGCAAGGACAATCCAATGAATGTGTCGGCGAATTTGAGAAATACGTTAACGCGAGGAGTCGAGACAAAATAAATTCTTCGGCGAAAATGAGTCTTCAATTTTCAATTGGGATCAACTCCTAGCGTTAGTTAGTGGAGATCTAAACCAACCATGCTTGCATTGACACATGACATTTCAATAAATAAATAAAAAATCATATAATTATTTTTCTCTCTCCTACATAACTAAAAAAAGATGAGACGCGCATACGTTACCATGGGATACCTAAAAGTTTAGGATCAATGTTTATATCTTCTCTCTCACTAAAGGAACCCACAAGGACTGACGTGTCGAACATGGAATAGACGTTGCATTAACGTTGCTCTTACCTCTACTTAAATTCCTATATTAAGCTATACACTGGAATAAATTAATATTTATTGATGTTTTTGGTCCTCTTAAATACATGTCTCAATTTCTAGGTGTATTACACAATACCTCTATAACCTTTTGAGATAATGAAACTCTATCTCTACTGGCTTCTTATCATACTAGTATATTGGCCTCTTTACTTCTCTTCTAAGTGTAACAAAACCTGACTTAGTTTTGTATTATACCACAACTCTATCAACAAAATACAAAAAAAATACATAAGAAAGTCAACACCATTAACAAATTAACAAAAAAAAAACTATTAAGTAAAGTACACAAAGTAGGGTGGAAAATTACAACGGACAACAATGAATTAAACTCCATTTTCAAATAACTACACCTAACTAAAAAGTTTACTTTGCGACCCGGTAATTATTATTTTTATTTGGGGTAATTACATGTTACAACTGAACTAAAATCACGTTACAACTTTCAACTTTAAAATGTATTATGTTACGACTTTAAACTATTTTATTGTATTAACATCTGTTAAAACATAAAGAAATCATTCAAAAATTATCATGTGCAAATCACATGCCATCAATTTTTATTAAAATGTTGGCACTACCCTTATATTAGAAAATAAAACAAAAACATCAAAAAAATACTAGGAAATTAAAAAACAAAAAGAGAAACAGACACACGCAGGCTTTCTCTCTCTCTGACCCTTTCTTTCCGGCATCCTCTTTCTCTTCTCCGATCCCCTCTTCTCATGTCCATCTATACCTCTTCTTTAGCCCCTCTTTTTCAGATGCGGAGAGCTTAGATGAACTGAGTCTTGGGACTCCAACTATCGCTCAAGGTTCAACTTCATAGGAAATTAGTGGATGTTATTGCTTGATTTCAATTTCTGTAGCACCTTCTACATATTCGCATCAACTAGTTTTGACTTTGATGTGTTTAGGTATGTTATTATGTGATTAGTTGGAATTGAATGTGATTGGTTCAGTAGTTAGTTCAGATTTCAAAGATTTGTGTTAAAAACCTATACGTGTGTATGCACAATAAAACAAACTTTGTTTTTGGCTTATTTGTTTACTATGTTGTTGTTGCCCGTTTAAGAACAACTAGAAGTATGATATTAATACAAAAACCATCAAAGTTGCCGGAGGCGAACAGCCGAGAGATGGGCTGTCGGAGAAGAACAGTCAACCATATCTCTTGTGCGTGAATCTGGGAAGATGATGGGTGATGTCATGATGATATCACCCATCTATTTCCTTTTTATTTTTAAAATTCTAAATGACAGAAGGGTTATTTTGGTCAATTTAAACATAACACTAAGAGTGTTATGTACATTGTTGTAACATAATGCATTTTAAAGTTGAAGGTTATAACATAATTTTGGTTCAATGTATAGGGTTGTAACATGTAATTAACCATTTTTATTTTTATTATTAAAGATCATGTCTAAATACGTTAGGTTCAAGAGTAAAATAATTAAAATACCTTAAGTTAATTTTCAAATGAATACCATTATCATATTCTTTATTTCTCTCTTCCATGCTTTCTCTCCTCCAAACTCTCTCTCTCTAGATTTATATTTATTCTTACATTGGATTAAGCTCTTATTTCTCCATCGATTGTGTCACATCTATGTCGAGGTTCTTTCCAAATACACAAACCCGTCACATGAGAGGTTTATGCCATTCTCAATTGCGTACATACATAGAGAGAGGAAGCTTCAAATTACAGGCTTGTGAGAAGAAATGATAATTGAGTTCTCCTTATTTGACAATCCGTTCACAAATAAAAACCATTAAGACGAGAATAATTTGTTATCTTAAATATCAATCCAGTGCAATGAGCAATCTCACCCACAAGAGATCAATTGAACCACACAAGCAATATTTGTCTCAAATAGAAAATAACAACAATAAATGCTTAAACATTAAGGAGAAATGAACATCACCAATAATTCCAACATTTCATTTTCCAAAATAGAGACTTAATAAATATACAATTATCATTCTCTAAATAACAAATGTATTATAAAATTCTCATTTTTTGCAATTTGTTGTTGTCTTAAAGAAATATTTTTCAAAAAGTTGATATAAAAAATTGAGCATTATTATTTGAAGATCTTCAAAGCATATGCACAAAGGAGTTGAAGTCAAAAACCAAAAGGTAGAGATATACTTATCCAGATCTCTGTCTGTTCTCAAGATATATGACGTCACATGTGTAGTATATACAGTTTTCAATTCACTCCCAACACAAATTGACCCGTAGATTCCAGAACACGTGTATGTAGCATCACCGCGGGACCCACCAACCCTTTTTTTATGGTGTTCTTACTCTTCAGTCATCGGAGGGCCAAGATCCCTCCACGTGTTCAGTCCACTCTCGTCCCAGACAATTCAAACAAAACAAAGTACACCCAGACTCTTCTTCTAAATCTCATTTTCATTTACACACAGAGGAGCTTCAGCTTCAGCGGTGGAGATGCATCTGATAAATGCGCTGGTGGCGACTCGGATGTTGACTCGGAACCTTGGCGGCGACTCGGTGGCTCTCAGAGAAGACCATATCGCGTTCGGATCGCTATGGTGGTGCGTGTACGCCGGAATTTCCTGCTTTCTCGTCCTGTTTGCTGGTATCATGTCTGGTCTGACATTAGGATTGATGTCGCTCGGTCTTGTCGACCTCGAGATTCTTCAGCGCAGCGGCACCACCACCGAGAAGAAGCAAGCAGGTCTCCACTGCTTCCTTCTGAACTAGTGTCTTTTTTCTACTTGGATTTTTAATTTGGGCCGAAATGAATTGTTGTGCCGTGTTGCTCATCTGTTGTTGTTCTTGATTTATTGTGGCTTGTCGGGGTGTCTTCTGATGGGTTCAGCTGCCATTCTTCCTGTGGTGCAGAAGCAGCACCAGCTGCTGGTGACTTTGCTTTTGTGTAATGCGGCAGCAATGGAGGTAATTTTTTTACTTGTCTGTATACATTACCAGCTTTTGTATGATCGTTTGATATCATAGCTTTTGTATATTCTGGCTGATATCTTTTTTGTCTACTTCATAACTAAGAGTCGAGTTTAGATCTGCTGTTTCAATGTAATGAAAAAGGTAAGCAATTGATCTTTTATTATATTTAGAGCATCAGCATTTTAGGAATACCTTAGTGGGTATAGTGAATTGTAGTTACAATTTGGATTGCTAACTAAACATTGTGTCCCGGACAAGGAGCCCCATGTGTCGACTTTGACCCTTTGCATTTAAACTACCAATAAAGGTAGAATGTTTCATACCCTAAAAGTTTTTTTCTCTTCCTGTTGTTGAAATCCTCTGAAGCTTTCTAACACCCTTCTCACCTCATAGACTGAAGTGAACCAAGTGGAAGATGTTTGTTACTACAACTTTAAAAAAAAAATCTAGTTGTACTAGGATCCTACTGCCAATTGAGAGAGTATTAATGGCAACATTTTTCATGACCATTATCAGTTGTAGTTTTGTAGGTAGAGAACAAAGACACAAGGGTTCTGGGGTACTAGCTCTAAGCAACCAATGCTTAAATCTGGTGTCTATCAACCCCCCATTAGTATGACAAATTGATTTTTCTATAGCCGCGTTCTATTGAAGAAGGAGTCGCTTAAAAGTCCCCTCATGAATGGTCACGAACGGAGAACAACCTTTTGAACAAAAACATGCTTTGCACTACAGTGTATTGGACATTGTTCACCATTACTAAAAGCTAATGGAAATTCGATACCTGCTTCTTCTACTCCTAGAAATATGATTAGCCACCCTCTGCTGTAAAATCTAAGTAAAACAAATTACAAAGTTGCAGCGCCATTGCTGAAGCAAAATGGAACCAGCTCCTATGGTATTTGAAAAGGCCCACTGATATAAAAACATTTGAAGATATCAAATCATATGTTTTTCAACTTCTCAAATACTGTTGTAGTTGATTACCTAATCATACCCATCAGTTTCCAGACAAAAAACTGAAGGGGTTCTTATCTCTCAGTATCAACAATGCTAAAAATCTCTTATTCAACCATTTGATGATTGAAATATAATTTTATCCTTCCATCATTTGTCCTAGGAAAACCCGCATAGGCTTGTAACTTTGCATGCTAACCTTGTATCCTAACTAGCATTCCTATCATGTCGTCTCCACCTACCAAAAAAATTCTACTGTCATTCTTGTTTTCAGTAATTTGGTTGCTAGATGCCAAGTAACCGAAAGTAATTCTAATAAAAGCACACAGAAATTCTTTGAGTGCAAGAGTAGTAAGAAGAAATTATAAACCATCACAGAATTGGAGAAGGTTCAGTCTTTGATTTGTATTTGTTGTTACGTGGGAAGGAGAGGAGTCAAGGGAGGTTGTCTCGTGTTATATGTTGGACTCTCGGAGAAGGATTGCCATCTTATCTCAGTGTGCAGTCCGAGTATTGCATATATGTTGGTTTCACAGTATAGAGTGAGGATATTTATAGTTGGTGTGGTGCCACTATAGAGTAGGGCAACTGTTGGGTTATTGTGGAGTGTAAAGGTTGTCATGTTTGTCTCATCTGTTCATGTGGGCCTGTAGGTTTGTGTGGGGTGGTGGTCTTGAGGCCTGGTTGGGTCTTCTAGGTTCAGGTTGAACATGAGGGTTGGGTCTTCTAGATGCATGTTTTAAAAAGGCGTTCGAGGCGAGGCGGCCACCTCAGGTAGATTGATTGAGGCGTACACCTAGACGGTGGCGAGGCGGTCGAGGCGAGGCATTTTTTGTGAGGCGCACACCTCAGCGCATACCTTCGGTTTGGGCTCTGAATCGTCTGGGCTGCAGCAAAAAAGTGTGGATTGACCTCCCAGATCTGAAAAATTGGTGGAGGAGGAGCCATCATGGATGTCGATCTGTTCGAGAACTCGTCCGGCGCTGCTCTAGTTTGAGTTGTTTGATAGAAAATAAAAGAGAAAAAAACCTTAAGAAAAGAGAGATGAGGAAGGAGGCAACAAAGTATGCTGCAGAGGAAGATGAAGGAGACCGTGTGTGGCGTGTACCGTGGTTTGAGGCGCTAAAGTGAAGCAAATCAGAAAGGGACAAAACCCAAATAGGGTTTGACGTTGTCTTTTCATTTTTTAATTTAATTTTATTTTTTGAGGGGATTAGATTGCTGACTCAATTTCGTAATAAAGAAACTATACACTTAATACCAATTGACTTATTCAATTTAATATAATACATTTCTTAATAAAGAAACTATATATTTAATACTAAATGACTTACTCAATTTAATATTATGCATTTCCTAATAAAGAGACTATACATTTAATACTAATTGATTTTCTCAATTTAATATAAATTAATTTGATTTAGTTTATATTGCTTGCTTGCTTTAGGTCATCTCTTACTTCATTTTTCTGTTGATTATACATGGTTTAATTTGAGTATATAGACTGATTTTTGGGGGGAATTAGATTACTTGACATATTATGAATATTATTAGGAAATGTCAAGACTTATGCTTCGGACCGCCTCGAGGCTTACGCCTCGTGAGGCTTCGAGAAAACGCCTCGAGGCAGAAAACTCCTTTTCAAACTTTGTCTAGATGGTATGTGTATGGTTTGGACACTTTTTTTAAAGTAAGTTATTATGCATGCTTGTAGAGGTTTCATTAGTAGGCAGGACTGGTTTGGCCCACGAGAACCTTATGATAACCTAGTAAAGCTTACTGAAATTGTTCTCATTCTCGATTCTCAGAATGCATCCATGAGAGCCTTCAATATTCTGTATTGCTTAACTTTAACTTCAATATATATGCTTGTATGTATAATATGTTATGTATATGAGAGGCTTAATCTATATTATCTGAAACCTCCTCATTTTTTAGTTATTCAATTCAAGAAGATATCTGAATGTGATATGCAATGGTTAAATTGGTTTTCTTCTTTAAGTTTGTTTTGGATGTTAAGGCTTCTTAAATAGTTTGAACCATTATAACTTTGGTAAAATTTATTGGCTCTTATTCGTACAGGCCCTTCCTCTTTACCTGGATAAAATTTTCAATCAATATCTTGCCATAATTCTCTCTGTGACTTTCGTTCTAGCCTTTGGGGAGGTATATATTTCACTAACTTTTCTGTTTTTCGTGTTTAACTTAGCAGCAATTTAATTGTCTTCTTTGCTTCACATTGTTAGGTTATTCCACAAGCAATATGCACCAGATACGGGCTTGCAGTTGGTGCTAATTTTGTGTGGCTGGTTCGGGTTTTAATGATAATTTGCTACCCAATTGCTTATCCCATTGGGAAGGTAAGTTCTGTAGATACTTAGACATTTTTTATAAAAAATAAAAATTGAACTTAGTTAGCGAATGTCTAATTTGTACCTTGAGGTGATCCAGTATTTGATTCTGGTTGCTATTTTAAAATATATGGGTAGCTTTTTGTGTGCAGTTCATAATATCCAGATTATTATTTTGGGTTGTCGAAATGTTTTGAAATATCATAGTTTACTGAATCGTGTGTTGTGCTTCCTTATCATTTGAAGTGCCTATAACTTGCATAGTTGGTATGACGGCCAAGTTATTGCCAAGGTTACCATTGGTTGAGGTTGTAGATTTTGGTTGTTATAATTGCTCCATATGCAATCCAATACGACTGGCTGATTCACTCCAAAAACTAATAAAAAAGGCCCTTGTATCAATTATACGTCAGAACTCTATAAGGCTAGTCCATATCTATTTGACTGATTTGTCCAATTCAAATTAATAGGTGATTGCAACTGTGCTCTATCTCTCGCAACCTGAGTCTCGAAAAACAATCTAATGTATTTTTATCAGACTTGCCCCTCACCATACCCAATCCGAATTGATTTATAACTTCAAAGATAGCACTTACTATTTTTTTTTCTTCTGGTATACGGCAAGCCCAAGGTTGTCTATAAGATGAAGTTCCTTTGCTGCATTGAGTTCCATACAAGCTAACCTTTCGACTTTATGATGCATATATGTTGTACGATACCAACTTCACTGTATGTCATAGACTTGTGCATCTGTTGCTTCATGCTTCTCTAATATCTTACACCCGATGCCTTGAAAACAAACTATCATTCTACCTCTATCCAGTGAACAGAAAACATGGGTTTGTCTCTGCCCTTGCATGAATATAGTCAAGTGTTAACAATATGTGCCTACCTTTGTCCATATCAGCTGCAAAATATCAAGACAGAGTGTAAAAATTTATGTAATGTCATGCATATACTATCATTATGCTAGGTTCATTTATTTTCTTTCGTTCTATTATGTTGGTGGAGTCTTCAATTTGATATTTTTCTCTGTTGTGCTCCAGGTTCTAGATTGGGTATTGGGACACAATGAAGCTTTGTTTAGGCGGGCGCAGTTGAAAGCCCTTGTCTCTATCCATGGCCAGGAGGTGAAGACAAGTTATTTGGAATATTCACATTACTTTGTATTTATTCATTGTAAAGCCATGCAAGTATATCAAGAACACTGATTATGAAAAGCTACACTGTTTCTTCACCTTCTTTTGGGAACCTGTAAACAATTCAATGACCAATCAACCAAAAACTTGCCAGCATACAACTGGCCTCCAAAGCCAACTCCCAATCCTCACTACCTCAAGCAACTGCAGCTCTCTCAAATACGTCTTCTCTGAGACTTTTTTTCTTCACATAAGTGAACCCTTTCTTGCAAATAATCTCCACTTACCCTTTAATCTTCGTCATAACCTTTTGAACAAAGTACTTTTTCCCTGGAAGATTCTGACATTCTTCACCTATTTTGTCATGACATGGGATGATATTCTTATTGTATTTAGGCTGGAAAAGGGGGAGAACTAACACATGATGAGACGACAATTATTAGCGGAGCTCTTGATTTAACTGAAAAGGTACAGTCCCCATTTGGCACTACCATAATAGGCAGAGGTAGTTAGTATATTGTTCTCTCTGTCTCATTTTCTGCACATTTACTTCCGAAAATGTGGATATACATATGCACCTCCACTTTTCTTCTTCTTCTTCATTCATTATTCAAATTAATTTCCTTCCAGTAACTACATTGATTAATGGGACTGGAACTTATTTACCCTTATATATAAAATAGCCTGTAAACAAATAACAATTATATTTACATCCATGTACTCGGCTAACTGTATGCTTTTTTCCTTATAATGATCATATTTCACATTGTAGACCATCTGTGTCAAAGCTGAATGTTTGACAGTAAACATGGTTTCTCGTTCATAGATTTAATCTGCTTTCTTTCATTTTTGCCTTTTTTTTTCTTTGTTCATTGGCAGACCTTGGGCCAACCTTTGTTCTAATAATTTGCTGGAACAGCCAAAATTATATATATCTTCAGTATTTTAGATGAAGTTTATTGATTTAAAACTCTTTTTTCAGTTTACTCTTGGGACTATCTGGAGTCTAATATGTTGTATGCGAGCTGAAAATGAACAGAGAATTACTTTTATGTCTATTTCCTGAAAAATTTAACTGCATTAAGCTTCTTAAAAAGTTTTTTTTTTCTTTCTGCTTTTTAAATTTGATTCTCTTATTAGACTGCTGAGGAGGCCATGACACCTATTGAGTCTACTTTTTCCTTGGATGTGAATTCAAAATTAGACTGGTAAGTTGTTCCATTGCCTGATTTCTATTTCTTTAATTCCATTATCAAATCACATTTACTACTGTTCTCATTGAGAATTGTAGTAGGTCCATTTCTGCAGGAATTTTGCATGATGCCGGCTTTCAGCTATTGAATTTTATTTTGAGTCCACAAAATATTTTGCATGGTACTCACTCCTGATACTGAGCAATGCAATAAGCACCCATGTCCGCTGGCCTTCTAGAAAACACACCTAGGAAAAGTGCTTACTAAGCTTTAACCAACCGGAAACAATAATATGAAAACTAGAAAGCTGAAAATTGGGAACTAAACTAGTTGAAATTATTGTTATTTCAATCTTTATTAGTAAGGATACATAATAATATAAAGTAGGGTATCTTATACATTTTTTTTATAAATCTTTATGGATTACTAATCCAATTGTCAGTTTAACCAAAGCTACATATACCCTTACTCTCTCCAATAGGCACATTTGCCCTTTTCCTTATATAGTAGGTTCTGTATTGCTTCTTTATATGCATGCACTTGTATTCGTATTTATCATTGTTACTTTGATCAAAATTTTAATCATGTGTGCATATTGAGGAACCATTCTAATGGTCCATGTGTAAGAAGTTCTTCCTATATAATTATTATTTTTTCTAATTATTACTCAGGGAGGCAATGGGGAAAATTCTTGCCCGGGGCCATAGCCGAGTTCCTGTCTATTCTGGGAATCCAAAAAACATCATTGGACTGCTACTGGTTTGTGCAATAATATCAAACTTGATTTCAGCATTAAATTTTTGGGGAAAAAGATTTAAAAATATCATGTTGCTAATCTGCACTCTTGTTTAAGGTTTGTTTATTTAGATATTGGTTCTCATTATCTTTCTTCTTCTACTTTTCTCTCCTACTCAAAATAGGTTAAGAGCCTTCTTACTGTACGACCTGAAACAGAGACTCCAGTTAGTGCAGTTTCCATTCGGAGAATCCCACGGTGTGCCTATTCAACTTTCTTTAATCTTCTAGTTAGTTAGTTTAAGGAACTGTGAGCCAAGTACAAAATGATCATATTCTGAACTTTTGACCAGGGTTCCCGCTGATATGCCTCTGTATGATATATTGAACGAGTTTCAGAAGGGCAGCAGTCATATGGCAGCTGTTGTGAAGACTAGAGGGAAAACTAAAAATCTACTCCCAACTATTGAAGGAGAAAACTTTGAAGAGAACAAAGAGCCTTATGGGGATTATTCACTGAATACACCTTTACTGTCCAAGCAGAATGAGAAGTCTGAAAGTGTTGTTATTGACTTTGAGAAGTCGTCAAGGCCAACGACTGTAAACAAGCTACCTCCAACGAATGGATTGGTTAATGTGTCAGAGGATATTGAAGATGGTGATGTCATTGGCATCATTACTCTTGAAGATGTGTTTGAAGAACTTCTGCAGGTAAGTTAAAAGTCCTTCCCTTGCCAATTTCTTTAAATTGAAGAACCAATGGCTGGGGGACTTGCAGTACTAATTAATTTATACATACAGGAGGAGATTGTTGATGAAACAGATGAATACGTTGATGTGCATAAAAGGTACTTTGAATTGAATCTAAACTTCTAAAGTATAGTCCCTATAAATATGGTAATTTCCGAAGATAAAGAGAGGAGCTCATCCATATTTCCTCAATATTTTTGTCAGAATTCGCGTAGCGGCTGGGGGGGCCGTCCCCTCCAAATCGCGCGCTACTCCCCATCTCTGGGTTAC
>JAYMSW010002633.1:0-13493 GCA_036897725.1 Erodium texanum | reverse complement strand
AACGTCGTAAATTTTGGGATAGTTTAGGGTGCCCTCGTGTAAGTTGAAACGTTAGAGTGTTATGTGAATTTCAACAATAGGTTAGGGCTACATTTGTAAATAACCCTAAAACAAATGATGTTAGAATCAATTTTCTCCATAATTGGATACAAAAAATATCAGGAAGTATATGAAATGATGAAACTAAGAATCTGGAAAAATCGGACATCGGGGGCGACGGCACGTGGGCCGGTCGGCAGCGGCAAGTGGTGCATCTGCCATGTTTTCTAGCGACGAAATTTTACATTTAGGTTTGATCGGCTCCTTCTGAGTCTGATTATGCTGGAGGGGAGAATAAAATATTAATAAAACGACATAGATATGAAATTTCAACAATGGAAGAGTTGGATCAAGGGGAGGCACGTTGCGGCGCGTCCGCATAACGACAACAGTGGCTGGGTGTCACGAGACACGAGAAAGTGGAACTCAGAAAGAATAGAACTTGGAACTCAAAGACGTAGACAACAAAAACCAAAACCGACGAGAGAGAGCACAAAGGATCTGACACCACGCCAATATCATAAATTTCCCTTTGTATTTGATGTACATGTCCACAAATATATACTACTTGGATTTCCTAAACCCCAAAGCCTAACCTGGAGTTGGAATTTACTTTCAAACGATGTTCAAGACACATTATCCGGAGTGTCAGTTTATTTCTTATTACTAGCATTTCCTATTTGTAGTTTCCTCATCGTATTAAACAAAATCAATCAAGTACTCGACCAATAATCATCATATTTTGAGGATTCAACAATATTCAAATAATATAGTCAAAATGTTTTAGTGAGTCTCTTAGCCACTAATCAACCAATAACACCCTTAAGAATGACCTCATCTATACATATGGGCCATTACACATATGCTTATAAACTTAAAAATAATTATAGGTTGGAGGTGACAGATAGGACAATACCACGTAACAGCTATACAAAACCTAAGAAGATTTAAAGTCATTGGCCCATACCTCTTTTCATGAACACATGATTCACCTTCGAGAAATCACATCACATGAGCGCAAAACATCTTCACGCAAGTCGCATAAAGACAATGCAAAACTTTTTCAAGTAATTACGTCGCATAACGATGGTACATAATTTCTTCAAGCAACTACGCCGTATAACAACATATAAAATATCTTCAAATAAGCACAACAATGATACGAACCATGATGATATTATGGTTGCGCGAGAATAAAGTCAACCTTGTTAGTTGATGGGTGTCAGTATATATAACTATTTTCTCTTCTTCATATTCAATGTGACACTTAATAGTCTCAACAAATATCAAGCTGTCCAATTTCTTATTCCTCTCGTTACAGGTACAATAGACCATCAAAATACTATTAGAGAGAAGTGCAACTCCAAGGAGAAAAAATATTGTTACGTATGAAATAAAATATTAAGAACAATTTTTTAAATTTCTAGATGCGCATATCACTAAGAAAAAGCTTCAGACTGCATCCACACATGACAGCAAAATAAGATGTGTACCTAGCAAACTGCTTTGCACCATCAAATATCACACACATACTTTGTTAAGAATACAATTATATGCACAAAAAACAAGAGAGAACAAAGCTTACTCAATTTTTAACATTATGCTTTTGGCTTCCCTGACGGCCGAACTAACAGCATAAAGTATCATCTTTTTGATCTGTGTAGGAAAAAGGATATAAAAAAATGAGAATAGTATCCTAAAGCCTACAACAGTCATCCCTCTACCCACTTAGCTTAAATCTTTTAACTCTCATCCTCACTGCTTAGTGCACCTGAAAAGATATTGCTACAATATATTCAGAAAACAATTTTTTTTCCTTACATGTGAACCTCTTCAGTTATTCAAATTCGCACTTTCTGCCATCAACTGATTAGTTTAGACCTAGTAAAAATTCATTGCATAATTTCCTTTACCTTTTTATGTGATAGTAACAGAGATGATTCAGTATTCAACATTTGAATGAGACTAAGAGCAATTGGCAGCCTTCTCAGTAATATGCACGAACATTCACTATAGATTACTATCCCCCATAGGCTTATATTTGAAGGTATCCTATGATATTATGAAGCAGATATGAACAAAATAGGAAGACATCAAAATACATATGCAAAGACACCTCCAATTTGTCTTCTTTGGCCCTATGGTTCTTGGGAAGCAAGCGAAATTCTTCGATTAGCCGAATACATTCTTCAATATTCTCAGGGGATACAAAGTCAAGTGCCACCTTTATGCAGGACTACAAAAATGAAACGATGTATCAAGAATAAATCAACTGGTATTTAATCTAAATAAACAGAAAACTAAAAATAAACTGATGAAATAAATGACACAGATGGATAATTATAAGCAAGTATTTAGTCTATACAGAATAAGATTCAAATTTCAAACAGGGACTCATGTATATCTGATAGATTTTATTTCCCATCAGGATTTTAGTACTGCACCTATAAATATGTACACTCAGTATACAATTCAATCAATCAAGTATTCCATCTTGCACTTTCTTATTCTTGTTTATTTTAGGGTTTAAACTTTAGTCACAAAAGTGTCACAACTCACATAGATAGTTCCTCCACCAGAAGCATATATGTGGCATTGCAAACAAATCAAGAAAGCATTTCAAAGAAGTCAGGAGCTATTTGAATTTAACCAGCCGAATATAGGCATACCAAGTAAGTCTACCCTTCAACCCGACATAGTTCAAAAAGAAATATCAACTTTGATAATGTAGCTTCTATTTAGCTTATAGAACTACCTGTCTATTTCTCACTTGGTGAGGACAGCCCGCAGGAACAAAAACAGCCTCCCCAAGGTGTTGCTCAAAAGTCCAAGGTTCAATATCTGCAACAGAATATTTTACCATTATTACTAAGTTGCACCTTCGCTTGAACACAGGGGTATATGGAGGAAACCCTTACTGTATTCCTCCTTCAGTTGTCTCTTATGCCTCTCATTCAAAAATAGAGTTTGATCATGAATAGCATGAATAACCTGAAATAAACAAAATATAAGTAATTCAATCCTTCTCACAAGAACAGTTAATAATATCAGCAGCATTACTCACGGAGTCCACAGGAAGATTATTAATGTGGCGAAATTCCTTCTTATGCTTTTGCATATACTCAACTAACTTAGGAATATCCTGCCTCCTGAAGATGTCCCAAACAGCGCCACCATGCTTTAAAATGTCACTGTCTTCAGCATAACCATCTGCTGGTGTTGCATTTGACTTTTGTGACCCCAGATTGTTAGCTCCATTTACACCTACTGCAGAAATGTTTCTTTCAGCAGCATCCTTGCGACTACTGGAAAAACAGTACCTCTTATCCTCGGATTGCTCTTCACTCTGTCCTTCTAACTTCAGAGCCATGTTCTCAGTCACAGGCAAATCCAAATTAATTAGGTTGCCACATTCATCCGCTTGACCCTTTGCTGAAATATTTTCTGTCCCTTTATCTGTCATTACATTATGATTCAATGTCTTTAATCTTTCATCCAAAATTTGAAAACCCAAATTATCAACAGTTCCAGCCGTTTGCACTTGACAGGCACTCAATTCATCCGGTTGCTTGGCAAAATTACTGATCTCTTTGTCATTCACTTCTGTAAGAATGTCTATCTGAAGGATATTGTCACACCTGGAAGAGGTGGATTTTTTCACGTCATTCTGATGGTCAAGAATCTGAAGCTTTATGTGGTCCATTTCCAGACATGCTGCATTAGTATTTGGCACACATTCAAGGGATTCCTGAGATTCCAGAACAGAAAGTGATTTGGTATCCATGGAATGATCTTTGCGAGTTCTTTTTAGGGATTGGCTCCAAATTTCACTCGGAGCCTCATCTATACCTCCATAGAGCTCATGCAAGTCTGTAGTTGCATGTTTCTTTTGCATACTTCTTACATTTTTCAGTTGCCAGGGAGCAAACTCCACCTTAGTGGTGTGGGTCAGTACATTTACCTAAACCACAAAAGTAAGCATTAAATTCCAACAAAGCACACAGAATTTCCAGAAGAGGTGCATAATTAGAAGAAAAAAGAAGAAGAAAATTCGACTTGATTATTTGGGACCTACAAAGATTATCATCACAAACATACTACAAACACAGAATCAAATGACATTATAAGGGGCCTTAATCAGCAGACAAGAAAGTTGAATTTTTAACCGTTAACTTTGGACTTGCATGTCCTTATTTTTCATTATATAGTAATTCAATTAGCATATGTAAAAAGGTTTGGAAAATGAGAAGAATTTGAGTTCATGGATATTTAAATCTGACTTCCACTCATTAACAGTTTGCACAGGGCCCACAGAAGATTCAAAAACGATTATTGAGCGAACATAGTGCATTGTGATCAAAAGAGTTCAAACATGGGGAGATAAAAAATAACAACTTCAAAAATCAACAATTCTACATTGGACAAGTACCACTATAGGCATTTCACCCATCTGAGTCGTAAGGACACATTGTTTATGTATACTGGGAGAATACTTGAGCTGTATTTGTTTTCCGATATGGGATTCCCACATACCCATATTCGATCAATATTGACAGATGAACAAGATTTATGCAGTATTGCAGTCCCTCAACTTCATGCAAAGGACGTGTTCAAGTTCGAAGGCAACCTGTCTGAATTCCATGGTAACAATGTGCAACGGGAATGTTGTACATGCAAGAGTCATTCCAAAAATAAGTGTCCTTTTTAACATTTTGCAAAAAAATAAGGATGAGAGAAGTTAATGCTTGATTTTCCATCACAAACCCCATGACCTCCCATGCTCTACCCTCTTAAGTGTTGTAAGTTGTAACTAACTCATAGGATAGATGGTGTTGGTATTTTGTGCATAACTTAACTTCCTAAACGAGAAAAATGGACACTGATTTTCGGACATACAGTAGGAAGTATAAGTTTCAATCATCCATTTCTCTGTACAAGTCAAACCAATGAACAGAAGAACGACAATGTTTCCATAACAAAGGGTCAGTAGGGATCTCTGATCTCTGCAAGTTTTATATAATTAATAAGTAGACCAAGTAATTTTTTAGATAAGCAATTACCGCATCAGACACATCACAATGGAGTTTCGTCACTGAATCACCTCTACCAAGCTCTCCAGGAAACCCATATGCAATATATGTTTTGGGTCCCAAATCTGGTTTGATTGTACCATGGGGAAGTTTTGTAGCAAGGTTCAAACACCCTGATGTTGGATCAGTATAGCAGCTGTAGGGAAGAGCAGCAATATATTCGGCACCATGCCTAGGCAGTCGCTCCTCGAACATAGTTGACGGAGGCCAATCTTTTAGTTTCAACATCTCTGGCCACCCATCCTTATGCATACGACCCTCTAAGTATCCCACGAAAAATTGGTGTATATTGATCTCAACCTACACAACAATAATATAGTAGCTGTGTTGCTCAATGTATGCCGAACTCTTGAAACATCAATAAGAAACAGAGCTATTTGTAACTTAAATAACTGACCTCACACCAATCCAGGCAATCAATAGCCTTCACACTTCGTGTTTCCTCTTTAAACTTTACTTCGGCTCCAGTTTCTCTAAAAGCCCTCCACATGACCATAGGTTCCCAACTAAGACCCGATTTGTCAAGAACATTTCTGACAATTACAGGTTCACCATTCATCCAATGTTTCTGAAAATGTCCAATTTCGTTATCAGTCAAGTCAAGAGCACTGGGGCAGTACAAAAAGTTATCATGACTGTTCTTCCTGAAAGCTGCCTGCCTCATTTCAGAATGTATACGTTTTTCTTTCCAACCATTTTGATGGCATGTAGAACACCCACGGGAAAAATCAAAACTAGATGATTCAAAATGTTGATTAAGATCCTCAGCATTGTTTAACAGTTTTGTGATCCAGTTGGCCTTAAAGATGCGCTTCAATTCAAGTGTTGAAGTACCGCAACCGCCACACTCTTTTGGAGGGCATGGAATGCTACCATCAGCATTAGCTACCCACTTGGGACACCAAAACTTATCAACTTCACGAACATTAGCAATAGAAGCCATTTGCTTCTCCAACCCATGTCTTTTCCTTTTTGCAGTATTTTTACCCAGTCCATCCTTAGCTTGACAATGAGCTCTTTCTACAAACTGTTTGTGGGATGTTTCTGCTTCATTACCTCCAGGTTGGGAACCATCTCTCAGCTCACGGCAACAAGTTAGACACAATTCAAAAGCACAATCAGGATTGGGGCAGCTTCTATAGAAACCAACAATGGATGTAACGCAGTTATCACTGTATTTTAAAATATGAAGAAAAAAATGAGTAGAGAAACTTGGTTGATATTAATTAAAGCAGTAAAAGGTTAGCAGTTATAAGAGAGTGCACAAATATTATGTCATGTCAAGCAAACATCAAACCTGCTATGTATTAGGAGTCCAGCTACAGGACATTTTTGGTAAACATGCCAAAAAAAGACACGGGAATCTCACAGACAGGTCAACAAGAGATAAAGGAATCTACAATCCAGGGATTATTATTTGCAAGTACTCCATTCTATGTAATGCATTCTATTTTTAGAGGTTGTTAAGATCATAGGCAACTCCGTTATCCTGCATGCTTAGTTCGGAAGTCCAGTGTGTGGTCAAAGAATAAGGAGGGTACAGCTAAAATTCACTTATGTCTACGGGATCTTGAGTTCTCTCTAACGAATTATGTTGAAATCATAGGTCACTAGAAGAAAGGTGGTTCGACATTTCGGAAGCTCGAACAGCACATATTACACTAGTCCCCTAACCGATCCAGAACGGGGCACGGTATCAATGTGCTATCAGAGCAAGAGGTTATGAGGCTTGCCACGCCGACCAAGTCGAGAAAGAAACTCAATACCAGGAATCGGAAGCTCAGTATCAAGAGGCGGAGGCACGCCAGTGTGACATGGCAGCCCAGGTGCAGGTGCAGCTTCTCAGGGACTTACCTTGGAGACCAAGAACATAAAGAGTGGACATAATCATCTATTTAATTTGCTCGGGAGCAAGGTTGGGAGTTGGAAGAAGAAACTTGAACAACATGCATAAAGGAAGATGGAGGCAGAAAATTGGAGTGAACAATAATATGAAAAGCAGGAAGAGATCAATTTTGAGGACATGCACGGAAAATCCTTTACGATATGACCTGCCTTGCAATAATTGCACAATTCCTTGCTACAGTGTTTTGTGATTTGTACAATTCCCTTGCATTTATAACAGTCTGGTGGAGATCTAAATTGTCCTCTGCCTTGAGTGATCAGCACAGGCCACATTAACCATTTCAGACCAGCCAGCATCTTCAGTAAGGCCAAGCTATGAGGCAACACGCCGCTCTTTGCAAGAATTCAATCAAACAAACTTTCAAAGATGGAGCAGGCATGCTATTGATCATCCCAACTCGTGCACTTACAAACTAGGTCCGATCTCGCTCACTCTTAAAGTGGAACCACTTGTAGTGCTGCCAGATCCCCTTTGAGAACCTTACAATGCACTAGCCCAGAATAATCATTCCATAAATTAATATAACTGGAATGTAAGTGTTCAATAAAAGACTCCCTGATGATAGTTTCCAATTTCCAAGTACAATTGCAGAATTGCGGGAAAAATTATTTTGATAATAAATTATTCGAAGGTAATCTCACACTGTCTTGGCAATAGTGAACCCGCGAAGATTGTTGACCATATAAGGTTCAACAGAACCGAGGATCCAAGAAGAAACTAAGTTCCTTGGAATCAATTGGAGCCTAAGAAGACCCATCCAACTGACACATAACTCCACTTTCACAAACATCCTGAAATGAAATTCCCACCTGACATAATTTTTGCCATTAAGGCAACCAAAAGAATTTTCTCAAGACATTATAACCACTAAAAACAATTGCGACAAGCAAATGACACCAAAAAATACTAGTGAAAAATTGCAAGAACCCAATAACACCAAACCAGAACTGCGAAAAAAATTATAATTAGAAAGCATACACCTGATGAAACGAAAATATCACTCCAAAAAATTTGTCGATAACCACCAAAGAAATTTGTCAAAAATAGAAGCAACCTGGCAGACAGCCACCCAGCAATGGAAATTTGAGAATCCGCCACAGCCAAAGAAAGATATCAAAAAACAATTGGGGGCGTCAATATTTGTTAAAACCTAATCCAAATAAAAAACTCAAGGTGATGGGTGAAGGCCTCAATATGCTTATTAAGTAGTGAGCAGGTCCACATCTTTTCGACGTGGGACTCTAACAATACAGACAGTGCTTGAAATTAAGGGCATGACAAGAATCTTATATCTATAGCATAGATACCTATCTGTTGATTTCCTTGAGGACTCATACCCAAATGTCCTATCCCAACAAACTGAACCATCCTCGGTGAATACTCCTTCCACCATGTGACAGAAAAACCAACTCATTTCGTTCTCTTAAGTATGTGTGCCTGTGTATGTGTAAATATAGGTTTTTAAATAAAGATATAGATGATAAAAATGGTGACAGCAATAATCATAAGGTCCTAACTTGTACCAGTATATACGCTCGAGACCATCAACTCTACTCCTTGCAACATCCCTTTCTGTCAGTTTAACACCTGGGAAAAAAAATAAAGAGTCAGCAAATATAACAGGACATGAAAGAAGGTAAACTTTGCTATCATATGTATAAACTAACCTAGTATGTTGGCTTCGATCTCGAGTTCATAGTTATGCTCTTTGTGAATATGCCTGAGAGCAGGCAGAGCTTTACATACCAAGTACTGCAACCACTGTAATTTCACACTATTGTCCGGTTCTTTATCTGGCTGTAAGAATGAGAAAGGAACAGCATGTGGCATTTAGTAGCTGTAGACGATCTAGATCATTGTAGTGGAAAACTGAGAGTGAGAAAGGTCATGTTTACCTTTAAAACCAAAACCTCCCGCAAGCAAGCTTTGCAATTACAATTTCCAAAACAAAAGGGACAAGCATTTTGTACTTCCTCCCTTGTTTTCTCTGGGTACCTGTTTCTCTTGTCAACTACATAAGAATCTCCAAATTTCTAAAGACATCAACTGAAACGATAAATTTATCACAATCTGTACATTAAAGCTGATAATATGTAACTAAAGAATGCCATATCTCCATAGAAGATGGAAGTTCTATAGTTCTTACCACTTTGCAAGACAGACATAACAGTAGCGCTTCCTATTACAATTAGAACAGGAGACAACATTCTTGTTGCTTTTCTGACATTGATGACACATTGAACTCCCTTGCTCCTTCATTCTACTTGACTCCTGATGAGCAAAGAAAAACTTAGGAACAGACCAAAAGCTTCAGCACTCTTCATGTAAAAAGAGACTAGAACAAAGCTAAGTATTTATTAACAATGGAAAGTTCAATACAACCCTGCATGTTTAAGGCGCTTAATAATGCGTGTTAAAATATCAGCACCCCAAATCCATATCTAGGTCAACATCTAACAAGTTTTATAAAGCAAATTATCAACCAAAGGAAAAGAGATATATGGCCTCATGCAACCATGGATAAAACAATGATTTTTCTGACTTTTCTCAAACCTTGGACACAAAAGCCATCTTCCAGCAACCCCCAACAATTTTTCATAGCAGCATTACCCATTTGCAATTTCCACTTCCCAATACTCCAAGCAACAATGTCTAATTCTCAGCTAGCCATTACCGGGGCGAACCAAATTTGTTCTTACAACACAAAAACAAGAGCATAGCTAAATAAAAATGACAGTAATGGTCCTGGGCTTTACCATTCCCAAGGGCTCCCTCTCAGGCACCGTACCACTTCCTTTGTCCGTGTTACTCCGTTCTGTACCATGTCCCCTACCGGTATCCACTGCCCGATCACCAAACTTCTTAACGGATTTTGCCGAACTGCCGCGATTCTCCTTCTTCGACTTATTCACGCTACCGTTTCCACCTCTCCGGGATCCGCCTCCGCCGACGTCATCTTCTACCTCAGTTCCCTTCCCAGTACTCTTTAGCCTATTCTTCTGCACCTGATGATAGTGCTTCTCGCAGAGAGACTTCCCTCCCGCAACGGGCTCTCTGCACCGCCACTTCCCCGGGCCAGCGCTGCGCTTGCACCGGACGCCCGACGCTTATTCCATGGACGCCGGTACAATACTCCGGCAAGCCGATCCGAATTGATCGGTAACAATTCAATTGTGAAGGCACGACACAAATTTGACGTTGAAATTGATTTAAGAATGGGATGATGATATAATTACTGGTATTGATTAGAGTTGCCAAGGGCTTGAACTGTATTGGATCCAACTAAAATGATTCGGTGATGTATTTATCAAGATTTGGTCACGGGACACGCTGAAGCTTTTCTTTTACTAACAACACCTACTGCAGTCCATTGGTTCCGTTGATTCCTTTGTTTTTTTTTTTTTTTTCTTTTTGCCCTTACTATTGACAATTGACTAATTAGGCTAGTGAGGGTTCAAGCGAAAGATGTGTCACGCATCAAGCGATCGGAAGAAGTCACGACTAGTCGAATTGCCTAGCAATCGATTTATTACGAATCGTCTAGTCGAGCTAATTATTCGTTGACATGTGGCCTAAAAAACTGTATAAAATTATTATTTTTGACCGGATTTTCTCAAAAATTAACAACCAAAACACTATAAATACCCACTCTTCTCACCATTTTTACCACACTACAACCTCAATTCCGCACTATCCATTCCCCCAACTCAATCACTCTCCCAATTTTCCTACCTACCTTCCCAATGGATTTCATCAGCGAATTGCTTGATCAACCAACCCCCATAAACGAAGAAATGTCAAAATAGGGTCCCGATTTTATCATTCTCGAGACCCCACCAGACCAGTCTCTAATACAATGGGGATCCTGTTACCAGCCGTCTCCGCCTATGTCTGACCCCCCGACCCACTCGCCAACGCCTCCGTCTTTGGGTAACTCCCGATCAACGTTACGCTTTCGGGTCCTTGTCCCACAAACCACCAAGGTCCAACCATCGAGGTCCCCCCAAACCAAAGTTCTGTGGCGGAAATGGAATGAGGTAGAGGAAGAATGTCTAGTGAGTGCATGGCTCAACTACTCGCACGATCTGATCCATGGGAATGCCAGAAGGATCGACACTTTTTGGGATGACACCAAGTCCAAGTTCGTGCTCACAAGAGCATCCCCCAATGATCCAATCCAGAGTTTGAAGAATTGCAAGGATCATTGGAGGGTGTGAATGGGTTGGTTCAAAAGTTCAACGGTGCTTACTCCGGACTGTGCGCCTCCACCAAAGCAGAAGATCTGATGACCAAATCATGACTCGGGCGGAGGAATTGTATAAAAGAGAACATGAGGGCAAATCTTTCGTCCATAAACGTTGGTGGAGGCTTGTGAAGGGACAATCGAAATGGAATGCCCGATATCCTGAAGACGGTGGTATATCAGAATCCACCGATCCGAACAAGAGAACGAGGTTGGATGCAGAGGAGTCCCACTCATCGTCAGAGCCTTCAATTGAAGCCAGAACCCAATGCCAGGAACAATGGAAAGGGAAAGACTTCCTTATCAAGAGATCAAGATAAGTTGGTTGAAGGCGTTGCCTTATTGTTTTCCAATCAGGTTGTTTAACTTTCGACAATGGAAATGGAGTTCTTTAACTTTCGACATTTCTTCTTAAGAGACGTCAAAAGTTAAACAACTCCAGCATGTGAAGTCACTGTGGGGCAAATATTTTCAATTGGAAGCCCTCGACAAATCAACCACGGATCCAGAAGAATTGGAGATTCACAAAACCGCTATGAAATCATTGGCCAAGATGCTCGAGAAGTATTAAAATATGTATTTTTAATTAATAATTTTATATTTCGGCATATGTATGAAATTTTATTTTAATGTTATGAATTTTCTTTTTGTTAGTCCATGTTTATTTTATTTTCCGCTTGAAATGTATTTTTTTTTGAAAAACCATAAAAATACATTTTGAATTAAAATAATAGTAAAATTTTGAATCAACTGAACAATAGCCTAATCAGGCCATTCCCTACTGTTTGACAGTTTGTACTAGTCTAACTTTTTGATTGTTTCTCTCTTATAAATAATATTTTTAAATTCAACAATAGCCTAACAGGAACCTAAGTTATGCTATTTGTATTGGAGGTACTCTAAAACTATTGGTCCAGTGTTGAGATGGACGGTTTGGATGTGTAAAACATGTTTTTCGGAGGTTTACTTTTGAATGACACACCGTAGATAATGTGTTATTTAAAATCGTATCTAAGATACGTGTGAATGATCCATACTTGTATACAAAATTTGTAGATCAAATAGTGAGAAGATGCATTCCACAAGATGAACAACAATAGATTCTACATCATTTCTATGAAGGAGAAGGGCGAGGAAACTTTGAACCAGCAAGAACATAGAAGAAGGTCTTATTGTCATGTTTTTATTGGCCTTCATTATTGCATGATGTTGTCGTGTTTATGAAAATATGTAACAGGTGCCAAAGATTTGGTAACATTTCAAAGAAGCAGGAGATACCTCTGAGCATCTCCATTGAGGTAGAGTTATTTGATGTATGGAACATAAATTTTATGGGTCCTTTACCACAGTCTAATAATTATGAGTATATTTCAGTGGATGTGGATTATTTGTCCAAATGGGCAGGGGCAGTTGCCTTGCCCATAAATGATGCCAAACCGGTATGTGCCTTTTAAAAGAAAAATATTTTCTCCCGATTGGGCATACTTAGGGCAGTAGTAATTGATGGGTTCAAACATGAAATAAAAAAATTTGGAAATTCTTGAGTCACTATAGTATTCACCATGTCCTAGCTACCCGTACTACCCCCAAATTAGTGGGCGGTGGAAGTGGCCAATAGGGAACTTAAGAGCATTCTAGAGAAGACTGTTAATATTTCTAGGAAAGACTGGTCACAAAAACTAGATGATGCCCTTTGGGCATATAGGACATCATTCAAGACCACTATGGGTATGTCTCCTTACAAACTAGTGTATGAGAGAAGTCTTGTCATGTACCACTGGAGTTGGAATACAAGGCTTATTGGGCAGTAAAATTCTTAAATTTGATGCTAATCTTTGTGGTGGGAGTAAATTGTTACGGGTCAACCAGATGGACGAGTTCAGGTCCCAAGCTTACTAAAATGCTCGGGACCAGAATAAATAGGCAAATTCCGCTGCTGTGTTACGGTAGTGTACCGATCAAAGTAATAACGGGCTTTGTCAACAAAGACCCCGAATTATCGATCCACGAGAAAAATGTGTGGTTTCTTTAAATGTGTGATAGGTTATCTTTGTGATGAAGAGGCTTTTGGTGTGAATGTGAATAAGAACGAGAATAATTAAAAGTAGTGAGAACGAAGTAAATAGAGTAAATAGCAAAGTTTAAAGATAACAGATTAACAAACATCTAAGATTTCTCGTTCATAGGGCTCCCCATGCATGGCAACAATTCTAGG